>JAVIWB010000960.1:0-187664 GCA_031893035.1 Dermolepida albohirtum | reverse complement strand
TACGTATCGCAATGAGGATTTCGGCTCATTTCTGATAAATGCACGCACAAGTTTGATGTTACTTTCCGGAACGACAGACTTTTTTTGCACCAGGATGTTCGTCGTCATTTATGTCCGTACGATCGTCTTTAAATAGTTTATACCACTCATACACACTCGTACGTGATACACACATAACCATACGCTTGTTTCATCAAATTAAATGTTTCAGTAAACGATTTACCGAGTTTAAAACAGAACTTGATATTTGCTCTATGTTCAAAATTTATTTTTCGACCAATGCCAAATACACTCTGTTACTTTATGCGCAATTTCTCTGCTTCTGATGATGTAAATGTCATGATATTTTGACATGACATTGGTGAAAGACCTACCTTATCGACGCATATTTTTTAATAGATGGCGCCACTGGGAATTACTATTTTAAAATGTTCCGTTTTTTCTGCGAAAGACAGTGTATACAAGAACATTTATACAACGTGACGAACATCATTTATCGCGAAGACCCTGGAGGCTTACGCCTTGTTATGTGTTTAGTCGAGCAAATTCAGATTGTTAATATTTCTCTTATAAGTAAGTGTTTGACAACAATATTAACGGAAAATATATTGTTTAGTACTATTTATTCATATAATATTGCAGAATTTATTGTACAACTTCCATATGTTTTACGATGTATGCGCTCTTGATAACTCAACGCCCGGTATGTATCTGCGACGGCATAGACAGCCGAAGACACGTACCAGCTTTACTTACCGTTCAGGGGTGACTTTTAAATATCCCTGCTTTAGTCATTCTTGCGCCCACGCCTACGCTCGTGTTGCAACTTAAGGTTTTTATTTGTCAGTATTCGCTAAAACGGGAAAGTAAATCATGAAAAACATTTATGTACTCATCGAGATCTTTGGTGTAATAAGTCAGTGGCTTACCACTGAGCTATCAGCCAACTATAATAATAAAAGAAAATATAATAGTACAGTAATAATGTTATTAGTCAGAAGGATGCAATTTATTTTGAAAAAAAACCTTGTCAAAGCGTGGTTCTAAGTTAGACAAACGAGCAACTCATTTACCATCTGTAATCGATCTCGTTTTTATAGAGATCTAACAGCTGCTGTAGATCTAATCGATTATATTTTTTCGGAATTGAAATGCAAAATTCTGACAATTCTAAAACAGAAACTGGGACTTTGTGTACAGGATCGTTTTCATAGTTTATTAAATTTTCTTCTTCTGTTAATGTTAATGATAGTTGTGTGTGTACAGTTGCATCTTATGAAAAGATTGACGATCTACTTGTATAATTGATAATCGACTGTTGGAAAATACCTAGAAAATAATACGGCGATGTTTTCTACTGTATTTTGTGCTGGTGACAACATTTTAAATCCGTCTGGAAAAGTATCTATGTCTGGGAAACAATCAAGCTTCACGCTTTTAATTTTCCTGGTTACCAGTTTTGATTTGCTGGTGAAAGACTTTAATTTGCTTGTAATTATAATAAAATTTTCGTTAACACTCTGAAGAAAGAATTATTGGACAATTTGTCTCTGTGAACTCAAATATTATGGTTTCTCGATACTGAAAGTTCTGGATTTGAATTTTCGAGTAATTGGTAGCTAGGAGTAACATTTCTCAACGATATTTTTGAGAAGCTGAACGTTTCAAATTCGAGTCTGCAATCAAACTTAAAATTTTCAGCTTCTCAAAAATATCTTTGAGAAATGCTACTTCCAGTCACCAATTACTCAAAAATTCAAATCCAAAACTTTCAGTATCGATGAAGCGTATCATTTGAGTTCACATAGATAAATTGTGCAATAATTTTTTCTTTGGAGAGCCATTGTGTTTTTGTGTGAAACTGATGTTAAGTATTTATCAGAATCCATAGTTTCGCAAAAGAATGCAAAAAAGTTTGCAGCGTAGGGAATTCGAGTTTATATAATTCACCACAACGTTGTCGTCTTCAGGAGATATTACTTACAGATTTTGATACCAAAACTTTTTGGCAGTCAGCTTTTGTAATTTAGAACAATATGGTGAAACCTATTTAAAAGAAAACCCATCAATTAATTTGCAAATTATGACCAGAATCTACGACAATGTTATTTCGAGCGACCGAATATATTGATCAAATAAACTGCACGGGAAATACAAAATACAACCCTGCTCACCTAAGGCTCAAGGTCCCTGAATCTCATTTACATTAGGTGATACTATAAAGGTACGTACTCTCTATTTAGTCAAATAAAAATATCTTGAAACGAACTATGTAATCGAAGAAATTTCTATTTTATACTCTTATAAATTAAAAAGCCTTAATAGCTCTTCTCTAATTTGAATCGTGGTTATCGAACTCTTATAAATGTTGCTCGGGGCTTCTTTACAAACATTGTCTAGACAAGATCGTAAATTTATCAGAGGTCTTATTTACGGACGCGTTATCGTTGCTGTAAATTCGAAAGACCCTTTTCTTAAAATACATTTATGTATCATAAAGGAATAGTCCAAAGCCTTCCGATTCTCGATTTTCACAATGGATTAATTGACAGGAAATTACTGTTGTTTAATCCAACAGCACGCTTTTGTTTCCCCATTCCCCACAGATTGAGTACAGGGTGGTATTTAAAACGACTCAAGCGAGAAAGTGACAAAACACGCACTCGACGTGGGGTTAGTACGTTTAAGAGCAAGTCAGAAGGTACAATATAGGTGTTTTTGTGTGAAGTCATTGAGCTCAAGGTAAATCAGGGTCGAATCAACGACGGCGATCACCCTTTCTCTCTCTCTTTCTCCCCCACCCCCCCACACTGTCTATTTATAGACACGATATTTGATTATCACTCGCCCTCGTCGCCAATATATAGTTGCCCTGTTTGACTTCTCGTTTTGGCGAAAGTTTACCCGGTAGCGTGGCTTTTATGTCACGTCAAAAGGGCACGCCATCACAAGTTGGCATACGAGAGTTCGGCCATTCTCCAGGGGCATTCACAAAAATGTCCGTGAAATAGCGGTGCGCGAAAGAAAGAGATCCATTTAAAATTTACACGCTTCGATGGTCAGATTTCTATTGACGTAAATAGCATTATAATGGTGTTATATTATAAAAAAAAAATGTACATTTTCTACCGTATTAAAGTCATAAAATTACATTCGCTACAATGTATCGATTGCTTCAGAATGTAATGTTTAGCAGCTATACTGCGGTGTTAAAAAAAGAATACAGGAAGACAAGAAGTTGACTTGTTCGTTTAAATGTATTGGCTGCTTCGTAAAAATCTCTATGGTAATGATATTAATCTTTCAAATCTTGTAAGTAAAGGTGCCAACATTGCACCCCACATCATGAGCGTAGATGTGGAAGATATGCTGAGTTTACTCTTGTTATTATTACACTAGTAGTAAGCAGTATTTAAATCCTTCTGCAGAGCTTTACAATCGGCGGTTGACGTTAGTTTCCCGAAAATTTATAAGTCGACAGCATAGACTAGAACGCGACAGTCAAGCAATGATAGAAGATCATTGATGTAAACATTAAACAGTAACAGACTAAGAGTCGACCCCTGGAGAACGCCTGAGGTGGCGGTGTAGGTGGAGGAATAAAAGTCATTATAACTAACATAGCGACAGCTTTTATAAAGGTACCATGCTATCAAATTAGTTGTGGATGTTTTAAACCCGTATGGATTCAGTTTAGATAATAATATGGTGTGATTGGTAATATGAAAATCGACCAGATTATTTGAATCAATCTACTGAATAACCCTATGCAAATAGCTTTCTGATATAATCTCACATTGCTGCGTAGTAATGAAACACCGAATGTTGTTGTATAACCTACCGTAAGGCAAGTAAAGTGTTAAAAAATACAGACAGGTCTATAGTTCGAAATATCATATCTGCTTCATTTATAATATATGTGAGTGTAATTTTGCTTTCTTTCCAGATATTTGGAGATGTAGATGTACGAAAGTAAGATTATTAATCGCGCATAATGGATTGCATAAATCAGAAACGCAATCCTCGATTCTAAATTGGATGATCGATCATGAACTGTTGTAGGTGATATTTTTACTACTAAAATAACTTGGTTTGGAAATAAAGTAACCTAAGGCGAGCAATAGTATTAACTATATTCTTGTATAAAATAAGTTATAACATTAAAATAGTCCAACCTGTAATTGGCTAAGATAAGTGCATATATTTATAAACAGACGATATACTTATGTAATTTAAAAAATTGTATGTGTAATGTTAATTTTGTTGTTTTTTTTCTTGTCAGTTATAAAAAAGACCTCGTAAAGAGATTCTTTTCGTTATTTAAATAAAAGAGGTGTCTATATGTGTGTATTCCCTTCGTAATCTGAATCGCACTGAGAACTATTACACACAAAGGAAGTAACATCTTTATGTAATTGTAAAGTTGTATGTTTAATCCAGTTGCTAGTCGATGCGCTGTGTTAAAATACAATAAATTCTTACAACACCCCAGGTCTTTGTATGTTTGTTATTATTTCTATTATTACTATTATTTAAGGTGTCCAACAAAATTTAAAGGTATATATACCTATATACAGTCAGAGACTAAAGTTTAAATACACCTCAAAAATTGTATGTTTAAAGAAAAGTAAACGTTTCAGAAAAACTTATAGTATCCAGCTTTATTTGTCTTCATAAATAACAAAACATCCGGAAAAACATAATTTAAACTGGGGTTTATACGCTTTTCAAAGTCTATTACAATATTTAGTGGACGTAAGGTCCAAATCTGAGCATTGTTCTTTCAATAATTCAAACGCTTTTCTATATGTCGATTATGCTCGTTTGAGAAAGGACAGAATACTACAGGTAATTGTAAACATTTGAAGGAAAAATTTTGTACAATAATCGAAAGTGCCGTCCATATAAAACGTTTCTTGTTGGCACATAAATTCCATATTAGATCTGCACGAGAATATAACAATATTATCTTTCCTATCATTGAAACTCAAAAACGGTTCATTTTTGATAGTTTCCATTGTACTTTTCTGGAGAAATTCGTGTACGTCCTCAATCGATTTAGGCAATCTTGGAACAGTTTTTAGTCTCGCACGCTTTATATTTTTGCTTATATACCTCATCTCTTTGGTAGTCAAGGAATTTATGACTTCTCTTTGTTCATTTATTTCCCTGTGAACCAATTTTGATGAGCGTTGAGAGATGTCCTGTTCGGCGTTTCTCTTTACGGCGTTGTTTATCCTTTGGCGATTTAAAACATTTTCATCCAACTCATGATTGTGTACGCCACTTATTTTAGAAAAAACGGTGTTCAAAGTATATAATTGCACAGAAGACTTTTTACTTGTACAGCACCAAACAATTTCACCAGATTTTTTTAATTCCCGATTTTTGCAAAATTTAAAACTTTTTTAAATTATTAATGGGTTTCCACGATCGCCCAACATGCTTTTAAAATCCATGTTGTTTATTAGAATAAGTTTTTAAAACTGGAGTCCACTCGCAATTAAGAAGAAGTATTGTTAACAATTACTTATACATTTTCTCCACAGTTCGGTCAGGACCTAAATGGTTTACAATTACCCTTTTATCTCTAGACATTTTATACCTAGTTCGGATAGCTCCATATATAAAGCGTGTTTCAAATTGCGCGTTTCTTTAAGAATAAATAAAATATAGATGGCGCACTGAATTTGTCTGGGTATGTGGGCATTTAAAAAGTGTGACGTATGACATTTATAAAAATGTCTACGTACACGGTACAACAACGCATTCAAATTGTTGAATTATTTTATGAAAATCGTCGTTCTGTGGAAAGAGTTTTTAGAAAATCAAGTGAATTTTATGATTTATAACATCGTCCATCTGAAAGCAGTATGGGTCGAATTATTAAAAAATTTCAAGAGACCGGTTCCGTGGAAGATCAAAAAAGTGAAAAACGCAGTGGTCGTTCACAAGAAAATATTGGTTTGGTTCGTGAAAGTGTTGCCGAAGATTCTGAAATGTCCATTAGACAACGTTCACTACAACTTGGACTTAGTGGATCAACAACATGGTGTATTTTACACAAGGATTTAGCTCTGAAGGCATATAAGGTTCAAATAACACAGGACCTGAAGCCATTAGATCATTTAAAACGTCGTTCATTTGTCAATTTCATCAATGAACAACCAGCTGATTTTTCTCAAAAAATAATATTTTCCGATGAGGCACATTTTGAACTTGGTGGCTATGTTAATAAACAAAATTGTCGTATCTGGGGTGAGAAAAATCCACGAATTATTCATGAGAAACCTATGCATGCTAAACGAGTTACTGTTTAGTGTGCATTATGGTCAGGTGGTGTAATTGTGGCTTACTTCTTTGAAAATGCTGCTGTTGAAGCTGTAACTCTCAATGGTGATCGATATCATCGAATGATAACCGAATTTTTGTCGCCTGAATTAATGAATATTAATCTAAAGGATATGTGGTTCCAACAGGATGGCGCTACACCTCACTTTGCACACGGATCAATTGATTTATGGAGACAAAAATTTCCTGGACGTGTAATCTCAAGAAACGGTGATGTTAATTGGTCACCAAGATCATGTGATTTGATACCGTTAGACTATTTTCTTTGTCGTTATGTGAAAAGTCAGGTTTACAAAAACAATCCACAATCAATTCCTGCTTTAAAAGATGAAATTATTCGTGTCATTGGTGAGATAGAGCCTCAATTATGTCAAAATATCGTTGAAAATTTTAACAAAAGAGTGGACGTCTGTGGAGCTGTAAGACGAGGCCATTTGGCAGACATTATTTTTCGCATATAAATGTCATAACTGATACTTCAATTACCAATAAAAAGTTTTTGAAAGTGATTGCAAATTATGTGTTTTATTTATTCTTTAAAAAAAAACGCGAAATTTGAAACACCTTTGTATATTGTGGGTCTGTCATTAGCATCTAACCGTTCCACATATATACGTTTTAAAGATAGTTTTGAGAATTAAACTGTTCACCTAATAGACTCCCGAGTTGTTATTTACAATTAACTAATTAGTATAAACACAACATATAAATACCTTCTAATTGATTAATTATTTGTATCGTATGTCGAATAAACAATGTATCTTTTATCTACAAAAATAAACAAGCATTATCAACAAGGTATATTTCCCTGGCTAAAATCAAACGCAAATATCTCTGTTTATTAAAAAAATATTTACAAATGCCATGGATTAGCGAGCTCTGTTAGTACCAATTTTAATGCAGCTTAAAAGTACTGATAGTCACTCGAACAAAAATTAAACACAAACAACTTTTCTCTTCGGCTATCCCGTTTTTAATCGGATTTTGCGGTAGTGCCACTGTACGTATACACAACAAATTTATGTCGCTGTAGCGACGGGGGATTAAGAAAAGATTAATGCGTTTGTTTACAAAAGAAACATAAATGTAATTACATTTTCCAAATATACATACATACGTTAAGATTGATGCCGCAGTATAAGCTTAAGAAATTATTTGTTTCGCAGTTTACACTACCGGTACAATGAAGTTTCACCTATGGAAGTAATTGAGAATGTCACGTTACTTCCTTGCACATAGATGAAGAACTTAATTAATGTTAATATAATATATAATATAATGTTAATATATGAAATAAAATGTTAAGTCTTATCTGTACTTACTACAATAATTCTATTGTTATAGGTACTCATACTCATATCAGAAATGAATATAAAATTGTAATTATATACACCGTCTATCGCAGAGAAAACCGAACCTTTTTAAAACAGTAATTTTTAGTGGCACCATCTATTTAAAAAACTATGCGTCGGTAAGGTAGATCTTTCACAAATGTTATGTCAAAATATTATAACATTTACATCATTAGAAGCAGAGAAATTGTCCATAAAGTAACAGTGTATATTTGGCATTGCTCGAAAAATTAATTTTGAACAAAGAGGAAATATCAAATTCAATTTTAAACTCGGTAAACCGTTTACTGAAACGTTTAATTTGATGAAACAAGTGTATAGTGATGTGTGTTTATCAAGTCCGAGTGTGGGTGAGTGCTATAAAGTATTTAAAGGCGGTCGTATGAACATAAATAACGACGAACATCGTGGTGCAAAAAAAATTGTGGTTAGGGAAAGTAACATTGAACATGTCCGGGAATTTACCAGAAACGAGATGAAATCCTGATTGCGATACGTGAGAATGGAATTAAATATTTCCAAGGATTCGACTCATGGCATTTTTACACAGCATTTGGGACTGAGAAAGATTTGTGCAAGATTCATACCACACAAGCTAACTGAATTCAACATTGTGCAGACTCAAAAATGGACGAAACTTCAGGTATTCTACTGTAACTGACGATCAGACGTGGTGTTTTCAAAATGATCCAGACACCAAGCGTCAAAGCTCTTAACGGAAGCGAAGAAAGACCGGAAAAAAGATGTTTGTCAAAAGTGAAGACAATGTTGATTTGTTTTTATGATTCGAAAGGCATAAAGTGCAATGAGTTTGTATCAACTAGTCAATGCCGTATATTATCCTTGTGTTATGAAGCGTCTTTCAGCGAGTATTTGTCGTGTGCGCCCTCAATATCGTGAAAATGGTAGCCGGCGTTTGTTACATGATAATGCACCATCATAATTATTACCTGGCGAAGCCGGCCCATCGACTCCAAGGCCAAATCGTTTTGGTTGCAAGACAATGCTCTGTGTTTGGTGGACTAAAGTGGCGTGGTGTATTACAAACTGTTGAAACCTAGTGTAACAGTTAATACTAATCGCTACCGACAACAGATTATTAATTTGAACCATGCATTGACAGAAAAACGTCCAGAATGGGCCCGAAGACACGGTAAAATAATTTTACAGCACGATAGCGCGTCATTTCATACAGCAAAACCAGTCCAGGAGCATCCGCCGTACTCTCCAGATCTTGCCTCGTCCGACTGTCACCTTTCCGCATCATTGGGACACCCGCTTGCAGGGCAGCACTCCGCCAACTTCGAAGAAATTAGAAAATGCCTCGATGAATGATTTTGTTCAAAAGACGATGTCATCCATAAATTGTCTAAACAATTGGCAAGATCTGTAGAATCAAATGGTCAATAATTTGAATAAATAAATTTTTCCATTTTCTTGAAAATTATGTAGTTTTTATGAAAAAATCGGTAATGACTTTCCGGTACACCTGGTATAATGCCAGCACTTTTTTAATTCAGTGTCTTTAAACATCTCTCACATTATTTTTGCAATCCTGGTACAAACTACTAACATTTAAGTGATACAATAAGTAGTAATAATTCATCAACTTAAACTTGATTTACGTTGGACAGATAAATATAAGAGACTAACTTCGTCAATCTAACCGTATCTGTCCTTGCTTCCGCAATCGGTCGGGGCAATATTTCTCCTGTCTCGTTCAAGTGCGGATCAAGGGCCTCTCGAATAATATATCTCCAAAAAACGTAGAATGATATACAGTTGCACTAGGAGGGTACGAGTAAAGAAAAGAAACAGAAAGGAAAACTCTAGAAGAATATCAAGACATAAATACGTATGACGACAATGTAACAAAACGTATCTCAGGCCTTGGGCAGGTTTATTTAGTTTCAAACACGAGTGATTGCGATAAATTCTTCAAATATATGTCATAGGTAAGAGATTGGAGTGGTGCATGATCAAGGTATCGATAAAAGTCTCGAAATGCGGAATTATGACTACTAGAATATAATATTTTTATGGATCGATGTAAATTGAGTCCGATATCTTCCTAATTACTTTAGAAAGTACGTAAATCGAGTCCCGTTTGTCGTTGAAGCCTTAGGTAAATTGAGTCCAAAGTACCTGCACTAATCCCAACTCACTAATCATTTCTAATTATTTCTAATTATATGGTAACTATGTTTTTCCGGGAAAAAAAAAATGAGGAGTAAGGTGGTGCACTTTAGATACTTTTATGTTCTGCTTGCTGTTACCCGTTAATATTCGTGTAGTGTGTTATTGTTTGTGTTTATTCAACAGGGAAGTGATTCAAAGTGAAAAAGGCAGACCCCTGTTTGTCTTACAAGGATACAAATATCGTTTCCATAAACCAAATTGGCAAATGAAATTGAACGGTGGGTGTGTTGCAAAAGCACGTGCAAATCTTTTTTGAAATTGGGGAAAAATCAAGACATTTTCCCAATTCCTTCGGATCACAAGCACGAAAAAATGAAAGAAAATGAACTACAACATCAAAAGTTAAGCAATAATCTAAAACGGAAAGCCGCTGAAGATATTTGCGCCAGACCTACCAAACTTCTGCACCTTGCTCTAAAAGAGGGTGACATCGATTCACTTACACGCACCGATATTTTGTTAATCAAAAGAGTAAAGAAAAACACCCGCAAGTCTAAAGTAAGCCGACTAAGAAATCTAAAATAATCATTGCAAAAGAAACCTACATGAGAAAAGGAATGTATGCTGTATGTAATAAGCAAATTACACTTTCCCAATTTGTTAAAAACGTATCTTTTAAATTTCTTCCTGTTAGTTTTAAGCAACCCACTAGTTTTTAATACATAGGTATGTACAGAGAAATATTGTACATAATTTTGTAATTTTATCTAAATAAATTATTCAGTGCCAAGGAATGTTTTATTTGTATGATTTTAGTTTTCTGTCAACTCTATGATGGGACTCAATTTACGCTACTTATTTGTAACCCTGGGACTCAACTTACGCACCATATTTAATACACCAGGACTCAATTTACGCTGAATTTTAACACTGGGACTCAATTTCCGCTTATCGATTTTTATATATTTGATAATATGGTAAATTAGCAAAGCAGAGACCTTGGTATTTACTTCGATTCCGAAGTTTAAATGATCACTTTATTACAAGGTTTTTAATTGTACACATGTCCGTTCAGGATTGGAATACGTTTGATATGGTTCTAGGGGTATCCATATTATCGTACTGCTTACTAGAACCATTGAATGTTTAGTGATAAATTGATCAATAATTATTTGTTTTTGTATCCTTAGTGTTTGTTTAAAATCTTTTCGTTTTTTGTATAATATTTCATTGTTAGTCTATTTTTTATGTTATTACATATGATAAAATTATCATACATTGTAGGAAGACAGATGATAGGACTATAATTTGCAATTTTGCTTTCGTTTGTCTTCAGTCTTAAATAGGCCAAACCTTGAGCGAAGAAGAGTGGTAGTTCTATTAGATTTTATAATTTTTTTGGTTAGTTGTGTCATTTTATAATGAGTACTTGTCAGTTCTTAAATATTAAAAACTATACAAATTGTTGTTTGTATTCCAGGCGATTTTCGGTCGTGGGTTTTTGTAACCGTTGTTACAATATTATGTTTTGTTATAATTTGCTTGTTCATTGGATTATATTTGTCAACTAATTGTAAAAAGGGTACTAGGAAAGTTTTGCAATATGACGCAACAATGAATCGTAGGAAGCTGCTTGTTGCTGCATGTTGAGACATGTTCGTACGTGCATAGTAGCCGCCGCGTCATGTCGATGGGCTCAGTTATTCATTAGAAGTGAGATTGTAAAGTGCTTGCGATGGCATCGTGGTCACGAAATGAGATAAGGGCAGTTTTGCGTTATAATTTCGTGCGTGGTTTAAGCATAGACTAGTGCTTCGAAGAAATTACTCTTGCACTAGGTGATGTTTGTCCACATCGCACAACGATATCCAGGTGGTATAGAGAATTCCAAAGGGGAAATTTTACTGTGGAGGATGCTGGGAGGCCTGGAAGGCCACGAACGTCAGTTACGGAGGAAAATGCTTCGCGAGGACAGGCGAGTGACCTACCGACAGATAGAGGGTACTTCAGGCCTAAATGCACCAGCAATTCGTTAGATTCTGCATAATCATTTGCACGTGAAGAAACTTTGTTCTCTTTGAGTGCCGCATCGACTGACTGAAGAACAAATAACATGATGTGGCTTGGTGCCGGGAGATGCTAAAAAAGTTTAATAAGGGACAATCTCGGTATGTCAACAACATCGTGACAGGTGACGAGACTTGGCTGTACTATTACGATGTACCGATCAAAGCTCAAAACAAAGTTCGGTTCTTTGATGATGAGGACACACCCGTAGTTGTTAGAAAATCCCGATCTGTAAGGAAGAAAGTGGTAGCTGTATTTCTCAAATCGAGTGGAATTGAGGAACGCGTCGTTTTGGACACACAGAAGACAGGCACAGCTAAGTGGTATACTGAACAGTGCCTGCCTAAAGTCATTGGATCTATGAAGAACCTGCGGCCGAAGTCAAGAATGGACATCTGGTTCCTCCATGACGATAATGCTCCAGCTCACCGCGCCAAAGCCTGCACCGAATATTTGACCACGACAGGATTGAAACTTCTCGAGCACCCGGCCTATAGTCCAGATCTGGCTCCCTGCGACTTTGCACTGTTCCCGCATGTGAAAATGAAGCTAAAAGGGACGCGGTTTTCCAGTGATGAGGACCTTCTTCGGGCTTGGCACAACTTTACTTTACTCCCTAGTGAAACTTGACAGAACTGGTTTAAAGATTAGTTTCGGAGGATGGAGAGGTGTATTGAGTGTAGAGGAAATTACTTTGAAGAAATTAAATAAACAAAGCTGTATTGCAAAGTTTTCCTAGTATCCTTTGTATTTTTTCTTTATCAATTTTGCATTCTCATTATTGTTCGTGTTAGCCGATGCTATATGATTTTCCAGAACATTTCTCCTTATGCAATGTGTGGAACTTCTTTTATTTAACATTATTATTTCTGTTACGTGTATTATATAACCATTTTTCTTTCACTGTGAATGTTTTAACATGTGCATTTTACTAATTATGAATTTTTTAAGTCTATAAGAATATGCTGATCTTTTTCGTTAGTGTTAATATTATTATGGCGTAGATTTTTTTACATTTCGTCGGCTTAACGTCGTGAAACTTTTTACACAGCCCACATATCTATAAGTTTGTGCTCAACAGATGTCATTATTTAAAAAAAAGTATGAAAAGGATTTTTTCGGGTTTAGTTTGATCGTGTGAATCTTTATACGATACTTCAAAAGAGAATATTTTAAGGGATTATGACTACACCCTTATTATAACTATAAACACGTATGCGAACCCTCGTATACATAACTTCTAGCTTCTAACAGTTCAGTATTAATTAATTATTTGAGATGTCTTTGAAGTCCTCGAAATTTCTCGAACATTTTAATTAATTTTCAACGGGAAAGTGTCGATTAGGAACGAGTAAATAGGGATCGACGAAACGTCAAGTTGCCAGCCGGAGGAGACCCCGAAGTTAGTTAACATAAATAAGTTGAATCCTCCTAAACGAAGTTCGGTTCTCGCTTATATAATAAAAACCGAGTTAGTGTGCTTATTAACAAAGAGAGGTTTTTGTCGTATAATTATTGTAATTAAAAATAAAATAAAAGGAGAATATTCGTGACTTTGTTTCTTCATAACAGGGGATTATTCGTTGTGAAATGAATTTGTAACTTTCCCCTTAAAAAATAAATCTGTTTTATGTAACTAAGCTTAATAAATTGAAATGTTAAAATTTTGTTAGCACTCATACGAAAGGTCTTCGACAATCCTTCTTCTAGATAATATCTTTGATATTACACAAGCATTGGCAGCGTTCAAAATATTCAGGATATCGATGGGAAAGTACGGACCAAACTTACGCTTGCATTATTCAATTTTGCAGCCTTACAGAATTTTTGGCGACTTCTACGCTCCCATATCTTGTTGCTGCTTTTCGACTATTTTATTAACAACATTGTGATGTGGGAGAATGAAATTAAATTATTCACGTTGGGGATGAGCCAAATTATTGCAAATAATAATGATGCTGTGGTATTAAAGCGATTATTATTGGGCACCACGTTGGAGGCGCCAAATTATTAACAATACTGCTATCACAACCAATGTGTATCAGGTTGTTACATATGAAATGTCCGATTTTGTAAGGAATAAAAAAAAGTCTAAATTTAAAAAAATATAAATATTTATTCTACAAAATAGTCTCCATTTACATCAATAGTTTGTTGCCAACGGCCTGGAAGCTGAAAAATTCCCTTTGAAAAGAAATCTAGGTTTTGACGGCTCACATATTGCTCAAACACTGCTATTACAGACTCCCGGTCAGGGAAGTCCCTATTTTTTAAGTGAATATCTAAACTTCGGAAAAAAAGAAAAGCTGTTGGCGAAAGGTCAGGTGAATAAGGTGGGTGAGGGAGAATTTGGTAACCGAATTCCGAAAGTTTTTGGATTGTCTGTCGTGCAACATGAGGTCTTGCATTATCATGAAGAAGTATGGGTCCATGTCTATTGACTAGTGAGGGCTGCAAGCTGCTCAATTTTCCATGCATAGTTTCCAGTTCGGCACAATAGGACGCTGCCGTGATGGTTTCACCAGGTTGCAAAAATGAATAGTGAATAATACCCTTACTGGTCCACCATCAGTCACTATAATCTTTCGCGGGTGAAGTGATGCTCGTGCATGCTGTCTTGGTGCTTCACCTCGATCTAACCATTGTCCTGACCGTCTCCGATTATCATAAACTATCCACTTTTCGTCACACGTTACCACTCGATGAAGAAACGGTTCAACTTTCTGTCGATTAGCCAAAGAGGTAGCCACCTCTAATCGACGGAGCTTATTGGCTTCCGTTAATTGGTGCGGCACCCATCGATCGAGTTTCTTCACTTTTCCAATCGAAGAAAGGTGACGACTAATGGTGGCAATGGACACTTGAAATGTTTCTGCAAGGCTACGCACTGTTGTCGACGGATTACTTTCAACTTCTACACGCAGCTCGTCGACATTAACGGTGTTACGCGCATATCCGCGAGGCTCATTTTCCAAATCAAAATTTCCCTCGCTGAATTTTTTAAACCATCGCCGTAATGTGCGTTCATTACACGTGGTTTCACCGAACGTCTGATTTCTACAAATACAATAATAATTTTCACCAAAAACATACACGTCTTCACACAGGTGCGGTTCAGTTCAGACTGAAGGAGAAAACGGACATTACATTTGTAACAACCTAATACAATGTGTAATAATATCAACAGTCTTTCTTTTCAGCTAGGATTTTTCAAACCTATTGACAGACCTTTATTGAAATCTTGCCGTGCACATTTAATGCTTTCATCGATACAAATTTTTGATGTTATATGGCCGTCGTTTACCCATATTTTATCGAGAAAATAAATTTTTCTTTTTGTTTTAAATTGCTTTAATTTAGACAAATATTATCTTCTTCATGTAATTAATTCAGCTTTCTCCTTTAAGTAACTTTTCCTAAGTAAATGTAGACTAAAATTACACAAAGTAATATATTGTATTAAATATCTACAGAAAATGTATCTCTTTCAATGACCTATATAATGTCCGCCTTTAAAACTTTGGTAAGTCATCATTGCTATTTGCTGATGTCAAAACTTTATTTAATGTAGAAATCTCATTTTTAAAGAAAAATGAATGGACTGTACGTCTTATTAATGTTTTCGTGTTATCGTCAACACGATCTAATATAGCTCTCTTTCTTTTATAAGAGTTTGACTCCTGAAATTCTTGTTTAGTGTGTTCTTGTAGAATATTATATACACTAGCTCATAACGTTCCTGTAAAAATAAACATTTTTAAATAAATATAAGCATCTAATTTAATTCTATAACAATCAGCTGTTTCGGCAGTTGACTTGCACAGCCTGCGCTTTGACGCAATTTTGATACTGTAGTTTATATATTTTGAATATATTTAATGTCGACTGCTTTCTAGTCACGTTAAGTGACTTTCGTTCCGCTATCTTAATGGTGACTTCACCATCCTTACGATTATAGGCAACAAATGCACGTTCTCTAAAATTGCAATAAATTATCCTTCTACGAAATTTAGATGTTTTATTTTACTTTTTACTAACACTACTATAATTTTCAATGCCTTGAGGAATACAATTACTAAATATAATAATCAAATAAAGAAATAATGACAGAAACTGTAATACAACCTTAAGCTTATTCTTGAAGCAAACTAGGCTTCAACTTTGGAATGTTTATATATGTTTAATCAATCAGAAAACGATCGGGTGCTGATCACACATATTTGTCTATCTGTTCGTGGTACAGATTACAGCATGAAAATAAACACGTTCTTATTAGGGTAACAATAAAATAACATCGTTTGAATATACGAGGGAGCGTTCCTATATTCGTGCAGCGACTCATGATTACGAAGTTTCATTGTTATTAGACAGTTAGTCTTTGAGCTATCGTCAACCAAGTAACATAATCAGGAGTGAAAAGTGAAATATGGAAAAAATCGAATATCGCGCCGTTATAAAGTTCCTAACCAGGCAAGGAAAATCAGTCGCGACCATAATGAATGAGATGTCATTGGTTTACGGCGACTCTTGTCCAGGAGAAACCATGGTGTACAAGTGGCATAGTTTATTTAAACAAGGAAGGGAATCCCTTGAAGACGACCCGAGGCCGGGCAGAAGCATTGAGGTGACCACGCCAGCACTTAATCAAAAAGTTGAACAAATTGTACTCGAAGATGCTCGACTAAAAGAGAAACAACTCGCAGAAATGGTTGGAGTATCCGATACAATAATTTTTAAAATCCTACACGATCATCTCGGCATGTCTAAGGTCAGCGCAAGATGGGTGCCGAGAATGCTCACGCCGCCGCAAAAACAACAGCGCGTAGAGTGTTCGCGTGCATTTTTGGACCTCTGTAATGAAGACAAGGATTGTGTATTGACTGGAATTGTTACTGGAGACGAAACTTGGGTTCATCATTATGAACCTGAGTCCAAACAAGGCTCCATGCAGTGGCATAAAAAGGGCACAGCACCTCCCAAGTAATTTAAAGTGTCACAATCAGCTAGGAAACTCATGGCAACGGTATTTTGGGACTCGGAAGGAATATTGTTGATTGATTATAAAGATAAGGTGTTTCTATAACCGGAGAATATTACGCTTCAATATTAGAGCGACTAAAAGAAGCCATTAAAGAGAAAAGACGGGGAAAATTGACAAAAAGGTGTTCTGCTTTTGCACGACAACGCGCCCGTCCACAAGAGCCGCGTTGCGTTAGCTGCCCTGCATAAGGTGGGCTTCGAAATTGTGAATCACCCACCCTACAGCCCAGACCTGGCCCCGAGTGATTATTACCTGTTTCCGAAAATGAAAAAAGAGCTGCGGGGTAAAAAATTTACTGCCGATGATGAAGTCAAGGAGGCAGTTTCGGCGTATTTTGCAGATAAAGAGAAATCATTTTTTTATGAGGGTATAAATAAATTAATTGATGTGAAAAAAGTATCCGTCTTGCAGGTGAATATATTGAAAAAGAAAAATAATTTGGTTTTTTTATTTCCACCCCTTGTCCCCCATTCCGCAAATATAAAAACGCTCCCTCGTAATTATATTATTATTATTGTCGGTTTGTAATCTATCGTCAGTTTTGGAGTACATACAATCAGACCACGTGTTGCCAAGTGTTCAAATGTAAAGGAACTATTTACATTGCGCGTGCCAAAACAATGGAGATCAGTATTAAATTAACTCTAAAAAATAAAAAACTATGATTAAGCTGTGCCGAATCTACGCACTTGAAAAAAAATTCTATTCTAAATATCATTGTACGTACAGTGGAACCTTTTTTTCTTAAATACAGATGAATTTTAAACATTCTAAAAACTCTTAAAGTAAAACATTTGCAATTTACAAATATTTCCAATGAGAAATATCCTTGTTCGATAACTACAAATTTTTACTACAAATTTTTACATTTTACATTTAACAAATAGGTAGACATAAATTTCGTTGTAATCATAAAATTGGAATTCATTAATCAAATTGAGGTTATTTTGTATTATAATTACTACATATCCTCTATTATCTATACATTTGCGAATTGTTCTAGAGTCTATAACAACCTATTTTCTTTTAAATAATAGGTGGCGCAAAAGTAATGTCATAATTTGAATTGGCTGCCATTTTTGCAGAAGGCGCCAAACGTTACTGTGATTTGACGTTTATGATGTAGATGTTGTCAACAAGCCATGAAGCGATATGAGGGTATAAGAGAAGAACATGGAATTATTGTTAGCGCTTATTTGACAAATTTTCAGTCTGTTGTTTTAGAGCAGCGTGAACTTCGTCGTCGTTTTCCTCGTCGTCGTGTTTCATGTGCTCGAACAACTAAGCGTTTGGCTGAGCGTTTCGTGCAAACTGGATGTATTACAGACGTCACAAGAAGTGTCCGGCCTCGTATTGCTCGTTCGACAGAGAACATCGCTGCCGTTGCCGACGACGTCAGAGAGAATTCACAAACATCAACGAGATGATGATGCACACAATTAGGCATCGGCAGAAGGAATTTTGGTGGACGATTTGAAAATTTTCCCCTACAAAACGCATACTGTTCACGAATTGCTGCCTGTCGACCATCGGACAAGGTTAACTTACTGCCATACTCTGTTAAACTTGGCGCAAGAAGAGGATGATTTCGTATCAAAAGTCATAATGGGCGATGAAGCTCATTTCCATTTAAGTAGTTATGTTAACAAACAAAATTTGCATTTCTGGGACATAGAGAATCCACATGAAATGCATGAAGAGCCATTGCATCCCTTCAAAGTAACTGTTTGGTGCGGCATTTGCCGCGAAAAAGTGATTGGCCCTTATTTTTTTCAAGACGCCGATGGTACCACCATAACCGTAAATGGTGAGCGTTACATGCAGAAGCTAAACGAGTTTTTTTGCTGCAAGTTGCTGCATTGGGTCTTGATCATTGTTGGTTTCAAGAGGACGGAACAAACACTAACACAGCTCGGGCAACGATGGAAATTTTGAAAGACCAATTTCCAAGTCGATTGATTTCCCGTTTTTTGAGCTTCAAACTGGCCGTGCAGATCGCCAGATCTAACGGCACCCCTTCGCGCTTTTTAAAATCTCGCGTTTATCACAACGAACCACGAACCTTGCAGGTCTTGAGAGCTAACATTGAAGAAGAAATCGCCAATTCGGAGCTAGATATTTTGCGCGCAACAATTCAAAATGCCGTAAAATGAGCGCAATTATGCATCAACTCGGGCGGTGGCCATTTGAGTGATATAATTTTTTCCAATTAATGTCATCAATTTTACACTTTCAAATAAAATTTTTGAGAAGTTCTTTTTTTCCATTTATAATAAAATAGCAGTCAGTTTACATTACTTTTGCGCCACCCGTTACCAATAATACCGGCACCTCCACCAAAAATTCATTATTACTTTTTATTTACTATTAATATACCGCTTCAAAATATTAACGTCTAGTGGGTTTGTGCTACTTATACCACATCTTTATCACACAGCAATAACAACTTGACCGTTTTAAATAAATAGCAATTTAATTTTGGAATTCCAATATTCTACGTCGTTAATTCGCCATACACTTCTAATAATCAGAGGGAATTAATATAAATAGACTTGCTTTGCTGGTCTATTTATATTCAGACGTACATACACTGGCGATACAATCTTATCGATTTCTGACAACTGTAGACGTCACGCATTTATTCAAAAAAAATTAATATCCCTAATGGAAACTTTCGCAAACTACTATCTTAATCGTCTACTCACACTTCCACTGTTGTGAATTATTGAATGTTATTTATAATTGATACCGTTATTACTTAAATGGTTACGTCTTCTGGTCTTTTGATGATCTTACAACTTCATTTCGTAAAATATTGCCTTTCTTTTATATCCAATACTTAGAAACCTAGCTTTAAATATTACAAATTATTTCGTCCAACTTTTCTTCAAGTTGCACACTCAAGAAAATACGAGGGACTTAATTTGATAGAAAATGAAGCGATGTTCTCTAATATCGCTCCAGAATTTACAGATAATTTAATTAGAAGAAATCAATTGAGGGAATCTTGCTCTGTGTCTCTGTGAACCGTAAAGTGAGGTAGCATGTTTTTACTGTTAGTATTATTTTTAGCATTTAACTGAGTGTTAAAAACTTTTTTAAAATGTTTTCTTTTAAATTTTTCTTGAATTTTATTATACATATATATATATATATATATATATTGTATATACCTAGTCAAGTCATAAATACTGGTACACAACTGAACGAACTCATTACGAATGCAACACTGGGCGCATCCATTTCGTATTGATTGCGATTTGATAGTTGACATTTATGCTTCATTGTGACGTAAAAAGTTTTTCACATTAATTGTTTACAGTCATGGAATGGGGCGGCATCGAAAATCGTATTGTTGTAGTTGGTCTACTAAAATGCAGCATGAAAAAATGCGATATCTTTAAGACATTGCGACCGCTTGGAATCACTCGCAATTTTGTGTATCGTGCTGTGAAGTTGTTTGAGGTTACTGGTGGAGTACGAGTCCGTCAAAGAACCGGTCGCCCGCGTACTGTTAGAACTCCGAAAGCGATCAAAGCCGTGAAGAATCGAATCGACAGAAAACCGCTGCGAAAACAGAAACTCTTGTCGCGGGAAATGAAAATTTCGCAAAAATCCATGTCTCGCATTAACAAAGAAGATTTGGGACTTGTACAAGCGACACACTGGACACCTGCTCACGGTCGCATTGAAGGAAAAACGCAAACGAAAATTGATAACGTTACTCGGCCGGTACGCGAAGAACGCTCACAGACGAATTCTGTTTACTGACGAGAAAATCTTCACCGTAGAAGAATCGTTCAATAAACAGAACGATCACGTGTATGCTCGGTCATCCAGAGAAGCATTCCAACTCATCCCGAGGGTTCAAAGAGGCCACCATCCCGCATCTGTAATGGTACAGTGGGGAGTGAGCTACGATGGCGTTATCAAGCTCCATTTTTGCAAGAAAGGAGTAAAAACATCGGCCAAAGTATATCAATCGATCGTCTTGGAACTCATTGTCAAGCCTCTCAACCAATCAATATTCACCAATAAGCCATGGACTTTTCAGCAAGACTCTGCTCCAGCTCACAAAGCAAGAACCACTCAATTGTGGCTCAAAAACAATGTTCCGGACATCATATCAACGGATGATTGGCCAGCTGGTGGTCCAGACCTCAACCCGTTGGATTACAAGTTGTGGTCCGTATTAGAGGGCATTGCTTGCTCTACTCGACACCAAAATATTGAGTCTTTGAAACGAGCCCTGGTCCATGCAATGGACAAGTTGTTCTAAGATTTGTAGCTATTGAATAACCCAATAAAAACAAAAAAAAATTTTTAAAAATATTAATGCGTTTTCATTTAGCGTCGATTTTTTTGCGTACCAGTATTTATGACTTGACTAGGTATATATATATATATATATATATATATATATATAATACAGAAGTTTGCGATATTTCTAATAGAAAGTGGCAGGTCATTGTGTAATTTACGTCCCATAAAATCTATGTTTATTTTTGGAACATAGATTTTGCATGTGAGGCAGGTAATAAATAATTATCAGTTCGCGTATCATATTTATGAATTACATGGCCACTCGAAAAAGCGTTTTTGTTCCTAAAAACGCTTTTAGAAACGAAGCATAAAATTATACAATAGTATATATGCCCCTAATTAGAAACTTCCCAATTACAAGAACAGAGCGCAACTACAAAATAATTGCAAAGAAAAATTATTCAGATTAATAAACTGTCGCTTCCTAGCGAAATTAGTTACTTAAATGTTGAAAGAAATAACAAAAGTAAAATTTCATCGTGGTTTTCTAAGGCAATCGTTAAGCGAATCAAAAGAAAACTATAATAGTTGGCTGACGACAAACTATTTACTCGTTAGTGAGCAAATTATATGATAACAGTTGTTACCACCGGCTTTGTAATTGATTAATACTTACAATAACTAATAAACAAATAAAATAGTGCGAACGTTTTATCCCAGGTCCAATATCCCAATGACCTCGATGAATCTGGTCAAATTACTACCGCTTGAGGGTACTGTTCGAGCTCTGTCTTCCTAGTCAGAAGAAAATGGGATCCTTAAATCCATATTAATTTCGTGAGAACTTGCTGAGAAATCAAGTTACTGTCGGAGCAATTTTCGAACAGATGTGGCGATTTCAAAAACATGGAAGACTGTTTCCATTTATTTGCTATTCCAACAAAAAGTAATGTACGAAATGCTTCAATACACTTGCAAATGGAGTTGATTGAGATTCAAGAAAACTCACTCCTGAAATCTAAATTTGAAGACGTAGAGTTGTGCGATTTCTACAAAAAATATCTCGAAGAAGACCATTTTCCGCAGCTTAGAAAGTTCGCAAGAATAGTGATTTGTGCGCTTGGCAGTACTTATAAATGCGAACAGTTCTTTTCAATGATGAAAGTTAATAAATCAAAATTTCGTACGAGGCTGACTGACGATAATTTGGAGAATTCTTTATGTCTTTGTATCAGTGGAATTAATCCAAACATCGATGGATTAGTTTCCCAAATTCAAGCTCAAGTGTCTCATTGATTTCGGTGTTGCCATTTAACTTTCGTAGTTTGTAACAATTCCAAATTTAACGATTTAATTATTTTTTTCATTTCATTTTGTTATTTTAATAAATTGTATTATAATAACATTATTTCATGTCTGATATCTATCAATAAAAATTATGAACACTACTTTAAAATGCACCACTTTTAAACGTGGCCCGCGAACGTATCTGCACATTAAAGGTTGGTCCACAACATGTCGAAGGTTGCCCATACCTGGCGCTGACTATTATTTTTGCTTTTTATAATTGTCATTTTGTACTATCGAAATAGCGAGAAACGAATTAGACAAGTTTACAAATTCCGGTCAACTTTTGGATCAGAGCAGATGAGAACAAGTCTTGACGTTATTTGAGGTGCTGAATTCAAATCCGAGTTTCGTTTTTCAAAATTGGTTCTAGTTTGTGAGTTTGCGCATGTTAGCAGCACTGCGCTATCATAATGACAGCCAGCTGTTGGCGTCGCTAGAAACATTATTTAATTTATATTTTTAAAGTTTTTTTTTGATTCCAAAACGTGTGAAAATGCAAAAACAGAATTGTAAAGTTGATGCAAAGTGTTTTTGTTATGTTGGCGATGTTATATGATCAGAAAAAGTGGCAAACTTATCAGAAATGGATATTTTTATTACTTTGATTTCTCTGTATCAAACACTCACAAGCCGTGGATACCGAAATTGTTTTGTAACGTGTGTAGCACAATATTATACAAGTGGTCACGCGGTAAAAAAGTATGTTTTTCATTTTCATTGCCAATGTTATGGAGAGAGCCAAAAAATCATGTAGATGATTGTTACTTTTGCTTAATGAATGTCGTCGGTCTAAATGCAAAAAAAACTAGCAAAATATAAATATCCTGAAGTATCATCAGTGTCTAAGCCAGTTCCCCATGCGAGCAATGATCCTTTGCCAATTTGTCCAGGTACGAGTGCAAATTTCATGGAAACTTGTAGTTCATCACCGACGAACAGTGGAAGCGATTTTAACATGGAGGAAAAACATTTAGTTTCGCAAAGTGAACTCAATGATTTGGTTCGTGATTTGAATTTATCGAAACAAAAATCAGAATTGCTCGCATCACGGATGCAGGAGTGGAAATATCTTGACACTCATACAAAAGTCACTCGTATATAGAACCAGAAATGAGGCGCTTTTACCGTTTTTCAAAAAAGAGGAGAATATATGCTTCTGCTATGACAATGGTTTGTTTGATGCGATAAATACACCATATGATGTAAATGAATGGCGTTTGTTCATAGATGGTTCAAAATACAGCCTGAAAGTTGCTCTGATACACAATGGAAATATAAAACCATCGATTCCGATTGCTCATGCAGTACAAACGAAGGAATGCTATGATAAAATATGAAAAATTTTGACCAAGAAAAAATATAAAGAGCATAAATGGAAAATTTGTGCCGATTTGAAGGTTTGAAAATAAATTTAAATTCAATTTTAAAGAATAAATGATTTATATACTATTGCAACAGGTTATTGGTCTCTTGATGGGGATGCAATCTGGTTTTACCAAATTTTGCTGTTTTTTGTGTCTGTGGGATAGCCGTGCAACTGACCAACATTACGTGAAAAAAAAAATGGCCAAGCCGTACTAATTATGAACCAGGAAAACAAAACGCCTCTTCTATACTATTTGTGAACTCACAGAACATTTTCTTGCCCCTCTCCACATAAAGCTTGGCCTTATCAAAAACTTTGTCAAAGCGCTCGACCATGAAGGACCGGCTTTTGAGTGCTTGACCAAGTTATTTCCCAAATTGTCGTACGCCAAAATCAAAGAGGGAATATTTGTCGGACCTGATATTCGAAAATTAACGGCCGACAGAAACTTTACAAAATGTTTAACGCCCAATGAAGCAGCAGCATGGGTATCATTTCAAGATGTTGTTCACAACTTTCTCGGTAACCGCAAATCCCCGGATTTCAAGAAGAAAATCGACAGTTTGTTGCAAAATTATTGCAAGATTGGAGCTCGAATGTCTCTCAAAATACATTTTCTGCATTCTCACCTCGAATGTTTTCCTGAAAACTTGGGTGATACAAGTGACGAGCAAGGAGAGCGACTACACCAAGATTTGGCGAAAATCGAAAAACGATACTAAGGATTTTGGGGCGAGGGCATGATGAGCGACTACTGTTGGACTTTAAGCGTGAAACAGATCCCAAACAGTACAAGCGACTCAGTTCGACTGCTCGTCATTTCTAATTTAACACTTTTTAATGAATGAAATGGAGATTAATTGTCAAAAATTGTAAAAAATGTTATTTAATATCTCGGAGACTAGAACCAATATCAAAAAACGGAGTGCAGATTCGGATTCAGCGCCCCAAATAACCTTAGAAACAGCTTTTGGTTGCTTAGATCCAAAACCGTGTATACTTGTGTTATTATATTAAAATGACGTCGATCGATTACATTAACCTTTTTAATCGAACGAATTGACTATTTCACACTGATTTAATGTTGAATTAACGTGTTCCGATCATTTGAAATCTCGTGGAATAATTAAACGGTCTGCGGTCGAAACTAGTCGACAAAGGATGCGTCCGCAGAATTAGTGCGACACGAATCGCGTGCTGTGCGTGTCGGCAGCAATGAATCGTAAAATATGTCAAAACGTCAGGACAATGACATCCCGAACTGTGCGCAATTACTACCGTTTGTTAGAAATCTCTGTCGCTGGATACACTCCGCCAATTAACGTGAGTCAGTCCGTATATGGCAATCAATTTGCATACGCCACGATCGTAATTGTTGCACTGTATTTTTCGTAGCTAGCTGGATTTACCATTCGACTTCTGAATCGGCAATTGGAAGTTATTAAATCCCGGGAAACTGACGCGTCACGGGTAATACTGCGAAAATTAAGCGCCGGCATACAGATCTGGAATAATAATGTGCACGAATTATGATCAGAGAGGCAAATATGTACTACAGCGTATCGTGTAATCTATTTTAATGGGATAATATTGAGAGTAATTTTCGAGTTTATTGCCTCTGTGTGTACAGCGAAGATATTCGAATGTTTGAAAATTATTTTGTCCTGTAATACACCCAGCGATGTCTATCGGTTTAACTATGATAATAAAAAAGGAGCTTAAGTACAATATAACCTCCTAAAAATAGATATCTACTGGGTATCCTGAAATGTCAGGTATGTATACCACATTTCGATATTCACCATTGATATTTCGGCTATTAGAAGACATAAACCAACTTTTAAATGGGGAACGTTTTGTAGAATTAAATACTCGCGGCATTTTCACCCTAACTTTTTTAAATTTCTAGATTCGTCGATTTCAATTTTCCTCAATAATTCCATGATACCTAGCGTGAACGCTTGCAAAGTTTTACAATACTGAGACACTTTTTTAAGACAATTTGGAAGCGATTGCTAAGAACCTGCAGATGGAGTTAAACAAATTGAAGATGGAATTAGCGAGGGCGACCCAAGAAAGAGATGTTTTAAAACAACGTCTTGATATAGGAAGAAATCAACAACAACATATACACAATTTAAGTTCTGAAGGGTGTTTCAAATTGCGCGGTTTTTTAAGAATAAATAAAATATAGATGGCGCACTGAATTTGTCTGGGTATATGGGCATCTAAAAAGTGTGATGTATGACATTTACAAAATGGCATCGTACACGGTACAACAACGCGTTCAAATTGTTAAATTATTTTATGAAAATTAGCGTTCTGTGAAAAGAGTTTTTAGAAACTTACGTGAATTTTATGGTTTACATAATCGTCCATCTGAAGGCACTATTGGTCGAATTATTAAAAAATTTCAAGAGACCGGTTCCGTGGAAGATCAAAAAATCACAACTTGGACTTAGTGAATCAGCAACAGCGCGTATTTTACACAAGGATTTAGCTCTGAAGGCATATAAGGTTCGAATAGCACAGGAACTGAAGCAACTAGATCATTTAAAACATCGTTCATTTATCAATTTCATCAATGAACAACCAGCTGATTTTTCTCAAAAAATAATGTTTTCTCATGAAGCAGGCACATTTTGAACTTGGTGGCTATGTTAATAAACAAAATTGCCGTATCTGGGATGACGAAAATCCACAAATTATTCATGAGAAACCTATGCGTCCTAAACGAGTTACTACTTGGTGCGCATTATGATCAGGTGGTGTAATTGAACCTTACTTCTTTGAAAATGCTGCTGGCGAAGCTGTAACTGCCAATGGCGATCGATATCGTTGGATGATAACCGAATTTTTGTTGCCTGAATTAATGAATATTGAACTAGAGGATATGTAGTTTCAACAGGATGGCGCTACACCTCACTTTGCACACGAATCAAGTGATTTATTGAGAGAAAAATTTCCTGGACGTGTAATCTCAAGAAACGGTGATGTTAATTGGCCACCCAGATCATGTGATTTGACACCGTTAGACTATTTTCTTTGCGGTTGTGTGAAAAGTGAGGTTTATAAAAACAATCCATAATCAATTCCTGCTTTGAAAGGTGAAATTATTCGTCTCATTGGTGAGATAGAGCCTCAATTATGTCAAAATGTAATTGAAAATTTTAGCAAAAGAGTAAAAGTCTGTGGAGTTGCAAGAGGAGGCCATTTGGCCGATATTATTTTTTGCATATAAATATCATAGCTGATACTTCAATTACCAATAAAAAGTTTTTGAAAGTGAATGCAAACTATGTGTTTTATTTATTCTTAAAAAAAACCGTGAAATTTGAAACAGCCTTCACATACACATCCCTGAAAAATATATAAACTAAAACATGTGTAGAAACTATCATAAAAAGAATTTTGATAAAACTGCGAACAAGGAAAGGTAAAGAAATAACTCATTGCAGTTGATTAACGGAATCAAAGAAATATCATTATAAAGTGCTTCAGCATTCCGGTACATTGAGGTTAGAGGAGCATTATGCAGAAGGATATTAGTTCGAAGACTGAAGCGAGAGAATAAAGGAGCTACAAAATAATATAGGAGAAGAGAGGTAAATGTAAGGAGTCAATAAAGAAGTGAATAATTTTCCACAGAAATGCACATAATGTTTTCCCAACAACGAACTATAGTCGATATTTCGTTCGGGATATATATTTATAAGCCAAAACTTACGTATTTAAAAAGTCGTCGTTGAACCTTTTCTATAGCTAATTGCAATTAATTACAGTGCGATGAACATATGGGCGAAGCATATTTCAGTTTGCCGACAACAAAATTAAAGAACAACGTTTTCAGTAAAGACAAGCGTCTGAAAAATTGGGCAAAATAGTGCACAACACAAAGCTTAAAGTTTTGAATGCAGTAATGCAGTTATTGTTAAAGTGTGTGAGCAAAAGTTGGTGTTGAATCAAATGAAACGCCTTTCACATGATCAACTTTCGTTGGACTATAATTGTTAATGTAATATACTGAAACGATAACATGAAATTATTTTCGTAAGAACGGCATTTGTTAAAGCCAAATTATATAGTTTACACCAACGTGTAATTATATCCGAGTTATATTGTAACTGAAAGACATAATCCCAGGACCGTATAAAGTAGTAAACTTTTAAATCGTCCGCATAGGGCAGTATAGGACATGACAGAGATGTTAAAAAATCATTGATGAGCAGAACAAACAACAGCGGTGCCAAAGAAAATTGTTGTGGAACTCCAGATGACGTAAAATATTCGAATGATTTGTAAGCATTGTAATAAAAATAAGTTTTATTTTTAAAGCAAATCATATACAATACATATCAGAACATACAAAATATTAATCAATACATATTACCATACATGTACACCCATATGCCAAAAATACGTCTCAAAAAGAAAAAGGATATTATAAATTTTGACGTAGAAAGTCATTTATGCAATAACAATTTATTGTAAGCAGGCACCGTTTAAGGTTGCTTCATAAAAATATAGAAGTTGGTGATATTTCTAACGATACGTTGTAAGTTGTTGTGTAATTTACAACCCATAAAATATGTAACAAACATAATTTGATCCGTTTGCAAGTTATACCATGAAAAGCCGAAGACGGGAGGAACTTAAACCAAATACCAGCAGCTTAACAAGTAAAATTTCATGGTCTACTGTATCAAATGCACTATTAAAATCAGTGGAAATGATATCTGCTTGGCTATGTGCATCAAGCTGTTGACTGATAATTTGACATGTGGTCACAAGATTTGTTATGATGGATCTTCCACGGACAAATCCATGTTAGCAAGATAAGATACTTGATACGTTACGAGGGTAGTTTGACAAGTAGTGAGAATGGACAAGAAAAACGAATTTTTTAAATACAAAATAATTTTTATTTTTCAATATATTCTCCTAAAAGGGCACCAACGGTGCTCCAATGCCCTTATGCCATCTCTAAAATTGGATTCCGGAAGGCTTGCAAAATACTCATTTACGAAGAAGATAAGCTCGTCGTTAGACGAAAATTTCTTTCCACCTAGTGCCGTTTTCAATTTTGGAAAAAAGGTGAGGGAGCGTTGTCTTGGTGAAACAGAATCTTTTTCTTTGCCATTCCTGGCCGTTTAGCACGAATCTCAACATTTAATTTTTGTACAAGTTCTGCATAACATTCTCCGTTTATTGTGGTACCTTTCTGAAGGTAATCAATGAGCAAAATGACCTTGATTGATGCCATCACCTTATTTGCCGATAAAGTGGTTTTCGCTTTCTTTGGAGGTGCAGAATCACGTTTTAACCATTGTTTCGACTGTTTGCCGAAAGCTTGGAAAGGCCCAATTCTTTCGTTAAAATGTGGTGTACGCGTTCTGTTGAAATGTTTACCACGTTTGCTATCTCTCTCACTTTGAGTCGTCGATCTTGCGTAATAATATTATGGATTTTTATAATCATTTCCTTAGAAGTCACGATTTTAGGTGCTCCAGAGCGCGTTTCATCAACACAGCTTGTTCTACCACGTCTAAATTCATTTACCCATCTACTTATTGTGGCGGATGATGGAGCAGATTCACCTAATGTTTCCCGTAACTCATCTTTTATTTCGGTAGCTTTCATACCCTTAATTACGATGTATTTAATCACCGCACGATACTCTGCTTTTTCCATTTTAAGAAAACCAGGTGTTGCTTCTTCTTCAATCAGCTGTCAAAAATAAACTAATCACCTGATTTATCTAAATATCGGGATGTAAACATATAAATAGCCAACCTAAATTATAGTGCATTTGTTTTACCAATTAGACACATATGTGTCATTCTCACTACTTGTCAGACTATCCTCGTATTAAGATGTAGACAAAAATAGATAACACAGTTGAAAACGTTAATAAAATTTGATAAAATCGGTCTATAATTATTAACACAAGCCTCGTCACCTTTTTTGAAAATTAGGCTAATTATAGCACGTTTTCACACCATCGGAAAATTTGCAGTTTCAATTACTAATTTATAATTAACTTTAAAATTATTCAAAATTCCATATACTCGCAACTACTAAATGATGAAACATGTATGATTATGTAATACGTAATATTTTATCTTCATAGAAAATTCACATTTGAACCACTACATAGCTTTAGGAATATTTTACAAGTGCATTCATATGTAGAAACCATTTGCTGGCTAGCGGTATGCTCGTTTCGTTTAAAACTTAATATGCAATTGGGAGCAATTCCAAGAAATGCACCCAGCTTCTATATTGCATTCGAATATGTATAATATATGTGTACGAGCACATATAATGTGCTCTCGTTGCAGCAGTTATGTTAAATTGATATAAAGCCGGGAGTTATTGCCAAAAGTAGTTTTAGATATTTGGCCGCGATTGCTAAACAATAAATTTATCGCATGAAGTAATTCCAGTGATATATTTTAATTTAGAAATGTTAATAATTTTTAAATAAAAAACATACAGCTAGTATCAGTTAAAATTGCACTATGCTGAATATCAAATAAGAATATGAGGGTAGTCGTTTGTATTTCGGGAACAGCAAACAAAAAAAATTTTTATTATCGAAAATGCTTTTCAAAATATTCTCCTTGAAATCAATGCGTTTTTGCAGTCGTTTAAACCAATCCGAATAACATTGCTGCCACTGTGAAGGCAGTATCTCTAAAATATGAGTTTTGAATGCCTCAACTGCCTCTTCCGGCGTAGAAAACTGTTGACCATGAAGCTTATTCTTCACGTGAGGGAACAAAAAAATCTCACAGGGTGCTAGATCAAGGCTGTACGGCGGATGGCTGATCAATTCAATGTTTTTCCCGGTCAAATAAGCAATTGTTTGAACCGACTTGTGAGAGCTCGCATTGTCATGGTGTAGAATGATCTGTCGTTTTCGGTTCATTTCCCTTTTTTTCTTCAAAAGCTTTTGCCAAACAAATAGTTGTGTACCATTCGAAATTGACCATTCTACAACTCTCTAAAGGCACGGTTGCAACGTGACTGGTTTTTCCGAAAAAACAGGCGACCATTTGCTTTGATGTGCTTCGAGCGCGAAGGTTTAGGTTTTGGCTCATCTTGGAATACCCACACAGTCGACTGGTGTTTACTATCGGGGTCATACGTATAGATCTAAGATTCACCATCTGTGACGACTTTATAAATGTTTTTTGAAGCACCGCCATTGTATTTTCTGTGCATTTCTTGGCACGACACGAGTCCTTTTTTGAGCGGTTGTCAAATTATGTGGTACCCAACGTGAACATAGCTTCTTAACGGCTTAATGTTCATGCATGATCTTATGCACGCTGGTGTTACTAATAACTAGAGATGCCTCCATCTCAGATATATATATATATATATATATATATATATATATATATATAATGTCGTTAGTATTATCGTCAGCTTGTTGCACTTTTACACCAGGGGATGCCATAAAGATACAAGGTTTCTATTTATTCAAATTAAAATATCTTAAAACGAACTATACGCTCTCTTAAAATTAAATATGTAATATCGAAATGGGAAAACCTATAATATAGAGAACACAAATATATGCGTTCCAACAGTACAATGCATTTACATCATTTATATAATTAGAACCTTTCTGAAAACCAATCAATTAAGGGAAAATATACATAAATAAACTTTGGTAATATTATATAAATACCACAATGTATTTGTATTAAGACCTCCGTTCTGAGAATAATTACATTTGTAAAATATAAGCAGCATCTTTGTTTGAATGTAATTAAAAATAAAAATGTATAGACAAATAAAAACATTTTTCAAAAATTTACGCATACAAAAGTCAGAATTTTCCATATGTTAAGGACATTAAATACTTTTCTTTTCACCTAATATTTACAAAATCATATTTATTTTGTTAACTTCATGCGTGTATGCTGCCTTATATTTAATTCATTCGCTTATTTATCTGCAAAATACGCCGAAACTGCCTCCTTGACTTCATCATCGGCAGTAAATTTTTTACCCCGCAGCTCTTTTTTCATTTTCGGAAACAGGTAATAATCACTCGGGGCCAGGTCTGGGCTGTAGGCTGGGTGATTCACAATTTCGAAGCCCACCTTATGCAGGGCAGCTAACGCAACGCGGCTCTTGTGGAGGGGCGCGTTGTCGTGCAAAAGCAGAACACCTTTTGTCAATTTTCCCCGTCTCTTCTCTTTAATGGCTTCTTTTAGTCGCTCTAATATTGAAACGTAATATTCTCCGGTTATAGAAACACCTTTATCTTTATAATCAATCAACAATATTCCTTCCGAGTCCCAAAATACCGTTGCCATGAGTTTCCCAGCTGATTGTGACACTTTAAATTTCTTGGGAGGTGCTGTGCCCTTTTTATGCCACTGCATGGAGCCTTGTTTGGACTCAGGTTCATAATGATGAACCCAAGTTTCGTCTCCAGTAACAATTCCACTCAATACACCATCCTTGTCTTCATTACAGAGGTCCAAAAATGCACGCGAACACTCTACGCGCTGTTGTTTTTGCGGCGGCGTGAGCATTCTCGGCACCCATCTTGCGCTGACCTTAGACATGCCGAGATGATCGTGTAGGATTTTAAAAATTGTTGTATCGGATACTCCAACCATTTCTGCGAGTTGTTTCTTCTTTAGTCGAGCATCTTCGAGTACAATTTGTTCAACTTTTTGGATAAGTGCTGGCGTGATCACCTCAATGCTCCTGCCCGGCCTCGGGTCGTCTTCAAGGGATCCCTTCCTTGTTTAAATAAACTATGCCACTTGTACACCATGGTTTTTCCTGGACAAGAGTCGCCGTAAACCAATGACATCTCATTCATTATGGTCGCGACTGATTTTCCTTGCCTGGTAAGGAACTTTATAACGGCACGATATTCGATTTTTTCCATATTTCACTTTTCACTCCTGATTATGTTACTTGGTTGACGATAGCTCAAAGACTAACTGTCTAATAACAATGAAACTTCGTATTTATGCTAATCATGAGTCGCTGTACAGGCCACGCCCCCAATGCGCCTACTCACCCCTCTACAACCCGCTCATTCCGCGAATATAAAAACGCTCCCTCGTACAATATAGGTTACAAATCTCCTTTATACAGGAAAATGAAAAACAATAATTAAATCTGTTTACAAGAGAGGGGTAGAGGTAAAATATACGTACAAGATTATTTGTCACTAAAAGACCATTCTTCGACATATCTGTAAATATAAATAACAGGAAAATATTAAGAAATAATGAAATTATGAGGGCAACTAGAGTGATAGAATAAAATAGAAATAGGTGAACCTAATTGATCATTAGGAAGGTTAACAGAACTGGGCTTATTGCACTGGGCGATTGTAATTTGTGCCAATGGTCATTATTTAATCCTCGAAGATTAGTCATGTAACATTCTTAGTACGTAAGTTGGGCCGAAGGATTATAGGGATTAAAATTAAAAGCATTTATGTATTAAGTAGGATAGGAATTAATAATTAATATTTACACGAACAGGGTCTCCATTACTTAATCGGTTCTAGAAATTTATGATTTTATTTACCTAATTGTTAATTTAATAAGTTTATAAAAACTCCCCTCCATTTATATAAATATACACGGACAGTATTTAGTTCATCCTGTGAGTTCAAAGAGTTATTTGGTTCACAAAGTGTAAATATCATGAGTCAATTACGAGAAATCCTTAGTGTGAGTGGTCAAGTTCTTTTGATTTTTCAAACGTATACTTTTTGTAAATCGCATTTGCTGAAGTGTGGTGAAAGGAAATGGCGGTGTATCTCCAAGAGTACTTCATGTAGAGTCAATATTTTTACCGTTAGCGAAGGAAGTGATAGAATTTTAGTAGGGCAAAATTCTGAACAAACCTTCCGTCAAAAGAAAATGAAATTGATAAGAAAATTGTTAATAGTGCTTGTCGACAAGTACTTCAGTATATGAGTGAGGTAAACGTATCTGTGTCAGACTTAAAATGTGTTAAACGAAATGTGTTCAACGCCCGCAGAAAAAAATATCCACCTTTAGTTGAATATGCGATAGATGTACATGCAGCACTGGATTGTACCAACTGCAACACAACGCAAGGAGAGAACTTTATAGTCATAAACGATAGTACACACAATTTAGTATTATTTTCTTGTGCAAAAAAATGTATCGTTCCTGTGCAACTGTGACAACATTTATATGGATGGAAAGTTTACCTATTATACCAATTCATGGAAATAAAAATGGACATTATGTTCATGTTAAAGATAAATATGCGGGAACGTACGAATAGTGCATAAAGGCACTAGTGGATTTTTGCAGTTCGAGTAGTATGCAACTTAAACCAAAACAAGTTACTGTAGACTTTGAGAAAGCAATTCATGTGGCTGTAAAGAAAATTTGGTCTGATATTGTTATTGTTGGGTGTAGATTTCATTTAAGTTAGCCTTGGTGGAGAAAAATTCAACAATTAGGGTTAATCCCAGAACATAAGAATAAGGAGTCTGAAATTGGAAGGTGGTTGAAATACATATTTGGAATTCAATATTTTAACCCAAATAAAGTAGCTGATTGTTACATCGAAGATTTGGTTGCCATTTAACCGATTGATCCAAGAGTAGCAAAATACTCCGATTATTTAGTTGACACATACATCCATGAAGAAGCTTTAAATCACTTAGGTACAAGATTTTATCGCAATACGTAATTATCCGAAGATTAGCTGTAATTATGTACATAATAGCTTTCTAAAAGTAAAGTAAATATTCATAGTAGCTTTTGGTTTACATCCACCTTCAGTTAAGCAGGTAGAGAAATCTATTGTTTTATGAAGACAAAATCGCATTAATGTTCTTAGAAAAGCCATTCCTTTACCCAATATATCTTATTAAAATATATTCTTATAACCGAATAATTTTGTTAATTCTTAAAGGGAAATGGTTTTGTTCTTGAGATTTTAATTCCTTTAACCGATATATTCTATTAAGAGGGTGTCCAATAAACGGTTTTCACTGTACTTTTTTTCTTTTAATTTGATACAGTTTATATATCTACTATTTTCTTATATTCAGTTTTAAATTGTGATATTCTGTTATTAATCGACAGCATAATTCATTTAGCTTATTGGTTAATATTATCGATCTCCCTCACCTCTTAATTGTAGCTTTTAATTTAGACTTTTTTTAAAATTAGCATTTCTATTCAATTTATAACCGTGCAATCATTCAATCTACATATTCTCGTACAGACGTATATTTTAATTTTATATTGAGTTTATATTGAGGCCCGATAATTCAATTATTCAAAATAATTTACACACACACACACACTGAGCTGCATTCAGGACTGTATTAGTTTTTTCACCCCATTTTAGGAACTTAATAATTTTATTTCATTTTACACTGCGCATTAAATATAGGATTTTCCCCATTTTATTATTATTTATTTATTTTATCGTGTATTTTTTAACAATCTAGGCAATATTTTTCTTATTGTAAAATATATTTTTTAGAAATTATTAATATTTATTATAAGTATTCCGCGGGCGAATGCTCGCGCGATGGAGCCAGTCTAAAATATAATATTACACTTTCACTTTCTGCGTCAAATAGGTGGACTACCTGACAGAAATGATCAGAAGCAAAATTTAACGTTTCGCGAGATCTATTTATTGAATTAATTTATAGTTTTTTCCATTTCCCAGACGCATAAATAACTTTCGTAATCAATTTTTGGCATAGAATTTGTATCGAATGATGTTTAAGCTACATTTTAGCTAACGTTGCATGTCTTAGTATCTCTTTGTGTATTAAAACTCATCCTTCACTATTAGCCTATCTCGTACACCGACGATCCAATAAGTTCTTCCCAAAATAAAATGTAATTATTATCGTCCGAACGTAAATATTAAGCGAATTTAATTTGATATAAGTAAATTGAACATTTAATTGAAAAAAAAGCTGCAAAAGATGTGAAATTTATTGCAGTATAGCTTCGTTATATTTTTAAAGTAGGTGGGAAAGTACTCGTTTTCGGGCGAGTAAAAAAAGACGCTCACTTGTAATTTAAATGAAAATGCTGTCGTAAAATTTAGTTGCGTTGGGTGTTGCGGTTTCATAAGCGATTGTTAAGAAAATTCAGTTTAAATAAAAATATGGATAACCGAAATTACAAGGGGATAAACCAGACTTTGTAAAACACTGCGATTCAATTCATCGCATTTTGACACAGCATTTGGATCCGAGAAAGATATGTGCAAGCTTTGTACCACACAAGCTAACTGAATTCAACATTGTACAGATTTGATTGCCGTTTTGGGAAGTCAAAAGTGAAGGTAATGTTGATTTGTTTTTATGATTCGAAAGGCATAGTGCACAAAGAGTTTGTACCAACCAGTCAAACAGTCAATGCTGTATATTATCTTGGTGTTACAAAGTGTCTTTTGGTGCGTATTCGCCGTGTGCGCGCTCAATATCGTGAAAATGGTAGCTGGCGTTTGTTACATGACAATGCGCTATCTCACCGCTCGACCCTTATCACTGTATTTCTATTTACAAATGGATTCGGATTCGATTCTATCTATTCCCCAAACTACATTTGACGATGAAAGGACAGCGTCATGCCGACGTCGAAACCATTAAAAAGGCGTCGACAGCGATCTTGAAGGACATCTCTGAAGATGAACTTCAAAATTCAATCGACATATTAATTGACCGTGCAAAACGATGTATTGAAGCCGAGGGCGAATACTTTGAATAAAATAAATGAATTTTAGAAAATTAGTAAGCTTTCGTTTTATTTTAAAAATGTTCCATTTTCTCTGCGATAGTCTGTGTATCATAGTTCTGCTGTTTATATTTCGAGAATAGGAAACTAACAAAAACTTTTTATTATCGAAAATAGTTTTATTGTTTTTCAAAATAATCTCCCTGAAAATCAATGCACTTTTGCATTCGTTTAAACCAAATATGAGTTTTGAATGCCTCAACTGCCTCTTCCGGCTTGGGAACAAAAAGAAATCACAGGGTGCTAGATCAAAAACTTTTGGGAAACAAATAATTATGTACAGCTCAGAATTGACCGTTCTACAACTCCCCAGGTTCGTATTGAGAACGCTTTAGAATCTTTAACTGATTAAATTATGTATCTATACAGGGACAATCATTATGAGAATTGGCGCTGAGAGTGTTTAGTCAGCAGTGTGCGCATAGAAGAAGTGTAGTGACTGTTCTACAACTCTATAAAGGCACTGCTACAACGTGACCGGTTTTTCCGAAAAAACAGGCGACCATTTGTTTTGATGTGCTTCGAGCGCGAACAACTTTTGTTGGTTTTGACTCATCTTAGAATACTCACTCAGTCGACTGCTGTTTACTATCGGGCTCATACGTATAGATCCAAGACTCATCACCTGTGACGACTTTATAAATGTTCTTTGGAACACCGCCAGTGTATTTTCTGTGCATTTCTTGGCACCAATCGACGCGACTCCTTTTTCGAGCGGTTGTCAAATTATATGGTACCCAACGTGAACATAGCTTCTTAACGGCTAAATGTTCATGCAGGATCTTATGCACGCTGGTGTTACTAATACCTAGAGATGCTTCGATATCACGGTATGTCACATGACGGTCTTGCATTATCAATTCAGACACTGCATTAATGTTTTCCGATACAACAACATTTTTAGGACGACCTTCACGAAATTCATAGTCCAAAGAACGCCGTCCAAGTTTGAATTCACTATACCAACGATACACTATAGTTGTCGATGGTGCTTTAGCACCATATAAGTAGTTCAGCTCGTCGATGCATTCTTGTTGAGATAATCCACGACGAAGGTTATGAAAAATAATTGCACGAAAATATTCGAGAGTTAATTACATTTTTTCGTTGACATAAAGTTTTCAAGTTAGTGTCAACAATAAAAATAACGACCTTATAATGAAACTGTGAAGGTAAATATGTTGTCAAAAATGGCAAACTTCACGATGCAATCATCAAATCGGAGGCAACACTAATAATGTTCCCGAAATATAAACGGCTACCCTCATATTACATTGTGGGCATTGAAGTTTATAATATATTGTCCAATCAGGGAGTATATTCAAAATTAGATCGGATTTAATTATTGCTTTTTGTTTCCCTATATAGAGGAGATTGTAACCTATATTGCACTTGTTTGATATTGTTGTAAGAGACGAAATTAGCTGCAGTTACTGTATAATATACTGTGAATTCCTATTTCTTAGTGTAATAGTATGGTCCTTAAAATTTTACTTAACTTTCAATTCAGACCGTTGAGCAGCGTTCTAAATGCTTCCAAATTTATTAACTCAAGCACATCTAAATAGTTAAATACTTATTTTTTTATGCAAAGAGTGTTTTGCGAAATCTGGTTTATCGCGCTTGTAATTTCGGCTTTGCATATCTTAATATAAACTGAATTTTCTTAACAATCGCTTAAGAAACCGCAACACCGAACGCAGCTTTATTTTACGACAGCATTTTCATTTTAATTACAAGCGAGCGTCTTTTTTCATTCGCGCGAAAGCGGGTACTTTCCCGCCTACTTTAAAAATATAACGAAGATGTACTGCAATAAATTTCACATCTTTTGTAGTTCTTTTTCCGTTAAATGTTCTATTTACTTAAATCAAATTAAATTCGCTTAATATTTACGTTTGGACGATAATAATTATATTCTATTTTGGGAAGAACTTATTGGACCGTGGGTGTACGGGATAGGCTAATAGTGAAGGATGAGTTTTAATACACAATGAGATACTAAGACATGCAACGTTAGCTAAAATGTAGCTTAAACATCAATCGATACAAATTCTACGCCAAAAATAGATTACGAAAGTTATTTATGCGTCTGGGAAATGGAAAAAAACTATACATTAATTCAATAAATAGATCTCTCGAAACGTTAAATTTTGCCTTTGATAATTCCTGTCAGGTAGTCCACTTATTTGACGAAATGAAAATGTTATTAGTGTGTTGCAGGAAGTATTGAATAATGTCCCATTAAATGACGTTGCACGATGCTGCTGCAGCTTATAATCCAAAAATTAATAGAGCCATGGTTGAATGAACGTTTTCCAAAAAAGTGGATCCGGGCGAAATAGACGAATATCTTAGCCTACAAGGTCACCAGATGTGAATTCCCTCGACTTGTTTGTTTAAAGTTTGTATGGTTGAATGCATGATTGGATAGATAGTTGAATGGATGGTTGGCTGGATGGTTAGATGGATGGGTAGTTAGATGGATGATTGGATCAACAGTTGGAGGGATAATTAGCTGGACGGTTGGATAGATGATTGGATGGATGGTTGGATGCATGGTTGGCTGAACTGTCGAATAGATGGTTGAATGGAATAAAATTTATTCTGATTCTTGTTCCGCTGCAATGAACCACCATTGAATTTACACTGTCTTTGAAAATACTTATTAGTAATGCTGCAATTTTCATTAGGCTCTGGTATTTCGTTCATATGTACTTTACCTCTTTTTAATTCTAATTTTCAACTTTCCAAATTTTCTTTTTATAGATTATAGTTTAATGTAACACTGTATTCTATTATTGTATTGTCCTTTTAATGAAGTAATTTGTTTGACAATAAAGACAATTCTTATTATTATTATTATTATATATACATTTAACTCATAACTTTCACTTCTTCCATCTTATTGAAACATATTATTTATATAAAGAAAACCCTTTTGAATCTAATTTTTTGATTCAAATCGATAACACTTTTTTGAAGCTCCTGAATACATTTACTATGATAATATATCAAACTTTTTGATGCCATGTTTCTCTTTTTAGTTTCTGAAATAATATCATCATTCTCACTGTCGCTATCACGTACATTGGTACTATTTTGAAATTCACGCACACACTCTTGTACGCTAATATCGGGATTTTCGGTATGTAAATCATCATCAATTCATACATACGATTATATGTCAGGATAGGGTTTACAAAGTTCTGACAGTGGTACATCGTCTTCAGCACTGAAGTCTATATTCTCGCAAATATCTTCGGCATTCCACTCACTAAATCCAGCTTTAAGAAAACATTTGTTGTTTGTTTCAGCGCTTACAGTTTTCCAAGCAGTAGGGTCCATATTAGAGCACTGAGAATGTTGATGAATTTTTCTATGTATTCGGTAGATCCACAATGATCCATAGATGATACAAGTCTCTTAAATAAAAGTTTTCTGTGGTTAGTTTTAAAACTATTGATAATCCCTTGATCAAGTGGTTGACAATGTGAGGTAGTGTTTGAGGGCACAAGTATTAGTTTAACATTTTCTAACTCAAGTTTTGGGTTTGACGTGGCGTTGTTCAAAAATAAAAGAACTTTCCTATTCCGCCGTTGCATTTTTCTACTAAATTTGGTTAACAAAATTGTCGTAATTTCCCTCGTCATCCGCGCTTTTTTATTAGAATAGCACTCTACTGGCAATTTTTCAACGTTTGTTCCTCTAAAGTATCGTGGATTTTTACTTTTCCCAATTACTAAAGGTCTTTCCTTTTCTCCAACTACATATATTCGCACACAAGAGAATAGTTAATCTTTTCTTGGTAGATTTGCCACCCGAACATTTTTTACCTTTTAAAGCAAAGGTTTTGTTTAGCAAAGCCGGAAAGAAGTCCAGTTTCGTCTGCATTAAAAATGTCTTTCGGTGAATATTTCTTTGTGATAGTTATCAACTGCTTCTTTCATATAGATATTTCGTCCATATTTACTGCGGCGGCTTCACCGCAAGTTGTTCGAAGCGATATGTTGTGTCGCTGAGAAAACTTGTCAAACCACCCACTTGCAGCTTTGAATTCATAATTTAGCTCTTGTGCAAGTTCGAGAGCTTTTCCCCTTATTATTTTACCTGACAATGGAATATTCTTAGAGCGCACTTTGCAAAACCGGTCATACATTATTTGGTCCAGTACAGCTCCTGTTTTCACAAATTTCTTCTTTTGCTGTGAATTTCCATTGTCAGCAAACCGTCTATTAATATCAACTTTGTTTTTCAAAATATCATCCACTTGACTTTTGCCGATACAGAATCTTTCCGCAAGCAGTCTCACACTAAGTTTACTCTTCTCTGCACACTGAATAACATCAACTCTTTCTTCTAAACCGAGAAATTTTCTCTTTTTCGTAGCCATATTACTTGTACGAATACTAAAACACTAGATATCTAACTTGCTAGAGCAATAAATATCAACTGAATGCTATAAAGCTATAGCCGTTTTATATAAGACCATCATCACAGTTGTACTTATTACCTGCCTTAATTATATGTTGTTTATGTCTATTGTTAAGAATGTTACAGCGGTAATAATTATTATACATTTATATGTATGTAATTGCATACAATAAACCGAAAGGCCATCATTACAAAATATGTAATTATGTTTAGAAATTATAGGAATTGCAATAAATTTATTATGTACCCGACTTAATCCCTCTACAGGCAATCATTACAGCACTTATTATACAGTGTGTATTAGCCAAATGAAATAAATTCGATAGTAATTAAATGGAAGGGTGTTCGAAAAAACGCTCGGACACGTCGATTGGGATTTTTAGTTGCGTATTTTTTTAAATAAAAAGTTTATATACAGGGTGTGTCATGTAAAAGTGGTCAATACCAACTTTCTTATTTTAAATACAACATCCTGTCAAATATTAAATTTTTAGATTCTTTAGAAAATTCCAGACATATTTCATGTACAATGTCCTATACCTATCTTCGACTGTTTCGGAAATATTAAATGTTTGCAGATTGATTTGAAAAATTTTTGATAATGTAAAAAATAACAAGAAAAACATTAATGTCACTGTAGGAGATGTTCAAAGTGTTCGCCGCAAACGTCTTGATAACATCCTAATCTTAAATAAAAATTTTTTCTAACGTTGCTCAACATCTCAGTTGTGACCGATTCGGGAATATTTGGTTGAGGTACTGCCGGACAATGATTTGGTAATGGTGTGGTGCTCCATCTTGCTGGAACCACATCGTATTTGCTGGAACTTGTGGGTTTGCTAGATCAGGATATAAGTTTGTCAAAGCTGGCACAAGATTATTTTGAAGCAATGCTAAATAATTGTCGCCATTCAAATTTCTATCAATGAAAAAAGGACCTACGATATGGTCTCCAACAATTCCTGCCCAACCATTAACCTTCTCAGGGTATTGCGATGTTCTTCCCTCATCCAGTGAGGATTTTCCCTGGACCAGTAGCGGCAATTTTGGCGATTAGCATGACCGTGAAGCGTAAAGGTACATTAATTTTTGTTCTAATTGGATCACATTGTTATCTAACATTGTCATCATTTGTTCACAAAAATACGTTCTCCTATCAAAGTCGTCTTCCAAGAGCTCCTGAGTTGGTATAATTTTATAGAGATGCATTTTATTTTCTTTTAATGTGCGAGTAATCGATGAATGGCAAACATCGAACATTGACGCTGCTTGTCTACTAGAAGTATGCGGGTTTTCTTCAAACTCAAGCACAATATCCAGTTTGGTATCATTACTTACTGCATTCGCAGCTGCTTTTTTTATTTGCCTTACATGTCCAAACTCGCGAAACTGCTTTTCTATTTTACTAATTGTTCCTTGGGATATAGGCGGCAAATTTGGAAATGTCTCATGAAATAAGTGAGCAACTTCCATTTGTGTCCGTGTGTTATCTCCATAACCAATCATCTGCAGAATTATTATTTTGAGCATTTCTGTTAAATGAACCATTTTGCTGAAATGTAGTTAACGAAATTCAAACAGTTATGACACTGACAACACTATGACACTGACAACACTTTGCTAAGGCAAGGTATTTTAAAACGAAGTACAAGTACAATTAAAGATTTTCACTTAATAGTTCGGTAAACAAACTATTATGTGAAAATCTTATTTTAATTGTAAACAAAATTATTAATCTGAAAACATTTAATACTTCCGAAACAGTCGAAGGTATATGACATTGTACTTGAAATATGTCTGGAATTTTCTAAAGAACCCAAAAATTTAATATTTGACAGGGTGTTGCATTTAAAATAAGAAAGTTGGTATTGACCACTTTTACATGACATACACTGTATATAAACTTTTTATTTAAAAAAATACGCAACTAAAAATCCCAATAGACGTGTCCGAGCGGTTTTTCGAACACCCTTCCATTTAATTATTATCGAATTTATTCCATTTGACTGATACACACTGTATGTATTAAAATAATTATGTTTAAAATTATAGGAATTGCAATAAGGTACTAACGTCCATTGTAAAGAAATAAATTTTCATTTAAATTTACTGTAGTGAATGTATATAACTGTCCGTGTCCATTGTTGAGAATGTCCTTTGGTGAGAGATATTGTTGTATAGCAAATAATATACTGATGGTCGCCGCATCAGAAACTGTCCATTGATTAGAGATGTCAATTGTCGGGAGATGTCCGTTAAGGGAGAATATACTGTATTATTATTATTATTTAAGCATATTCACAGAAAAGCTTTTAAAAAACAAATTTTACGTATATATTTTTAACTTTCTCAAGTAAAAATGAAAAAGAGAGCTTTAATAAAGTGCAATTCAAGTATGAAGAATTAAAATGTACACTGTAATACTTTTAAAACTAGACTCCGGAGTATACTTTATTAAAACGAACGCTACGTTAATATAATGACCTGACAACAATTTTAAAATGACTCTTTTAATGTTAACTTGACGTCTTTTCATTTTTCAACGTTCCGTTCTCGGTCAACGTCAAGGGTTGTCAGAGAGCGAGAGAGTGTGTGTGTGTAAATTATCTACATGGAAGGCTTCATGCTTAAATGTAAAAGTTTTCTGGAAATTAAAAGAATGCAGAGACACTTTCTGCGATACATTTCGAAACAAATTAAGAGTAATAGTTGCAGACAATTTTATAAAAATGCGAGACATACATGGTAGTGTGTATGAAATTCACAATTTTACGTGGGCAAGGTGAAAGTTCTCGGTCTGACAATGAAAGACTGCGATTTAAATTTAAAAAATGATTTTATTTTTCTACATAATCTCCCTTGAGTTCAACACACTTGGTCCAGCGTTTTTCTAACATCAATATTCCTTTCCGGAAGTGAGAGTCTGGAAGGCTGTCAAAATATTCTTCTACGGTCCTTTCAACTTCTTCGTTGGATGTGAGTCGCTTTCCAGAAACAAATTTTTTCAAATTTGGGATTAGATGGAATTCTGAGGGTGCCAATTCAGGGGAATAGGGAGGTATGGCCGAGCAAATCGTACCCCAAATCCCGCAATTTTCCCATCGCCAACGCACCCTTGTGTGCGGGTGCGTTGTCCTGATGAAAAATGATTTTTTTCTTCTTCAAACCAGACCTCTTCTCGCGAATTTTGGCATCCAGCTGGTCAAGAAGGTTAGAGTAATATGCGCCTGTAATTGTTCTGCCGTTTTCAAGGCAATCAATTAACAAGATTCCTTTTGCATCCCAAAACACGCTGGCCATGACTTTTCCGGCAGATGCGATCGGCTTCACTTTCTTTGGCGCTGAACCACCGGCTTTCACCCACTGCTTCGACTACTGTTTCGTTTCTGGCGTGTAGTGGTGGACACATGTCTCACCTATGGTGGCAAATCACCGCACCAAATCGGTCGGATTCTTCTTAAATCGATCCAAAGAATGCTCCGAAAATCGTTTGCGCATTTGCTTTTGATCGACATTCAGCAAATGCGGCACCCAACCTGCGCAGAACTTTCTCATCTCTAATTCTTTGTGCAAAACGTTTCGCCCCCTTTCTTCCGATATCCCCAGAGCCTCACCTATCCCACTCACTTTCACTCGCCTATCGTCCAACACAATATCATGTACTTTTTCCATGATTTCTGGTGTGGTTGCGGTTTTTGGCCTTCCTTCACGTGGGTCATCTTCGAGGGACGTGCGACCACGTTTAAATTCAGCTGCCCACTTTTTAACGGTTGACATCGAAGGAGCAGAGTTCCCGTACACTTTTGTCAACTTCGATGAATTTGCATAGGGGTTAAACCATCCAAAACAAAGAATTTTATAACAGCACGTTATTCAAGTTTATCCATTTAAAAAAATAACACGCACGACGTCTACTACAAAAATTCTTGCAAACAAACTACTTGAGAGAGCAAGTTGAAAGTTTTCATATGAACTAAAGACGCATGCAGCCACGCAGGAAACATACATTTCTGTTAATTGTAACGCCATCTCTTTGTCAGGCTGAGAACTTTTCACCTTGCCCACATAAATTGAATTTAATTATTGGGAGAAATTAGAATATATTATTTTTGGCGTAGTACTCTTATGGTCTAGTAAGAAAGGGATTAGATTTTAAATCCAAAGGTGCAAGATTTTGGTGATGTTCAAAACTAAATACGTATTTTGATTGTTGAACAATACTTACTAAAACACATGTATACAGTACCTGGCAATTGAGTTAGAACCATTCTTGTATATCGAAAAATTTGTACAGGCCGTTTGTATTTAATTATATTTCAAATTTTCGATTGTAAACGGATTTAGTTGTTCAAAGAGTATCTATTCCCAGACCAAAACAACCAATATATTATTCGGAAAATCTCATTAGTGGCTTAGGGAAAAGTGTCTACTTGGGTTTAAATACAGTTAGTGAAATATATGAAAGCACTACGAATAATATTCAATTTTAGTTGAAGTTTGCAGGTTAAGAAGTCTATTAAAGTGTTATAATAATATAGTGATTTGTATTATTACTTTTTTGATGACTTTTTAAGCTTCGTAATTTATTCGGAATGGGAAAAGCGATAGATATTAGTAGCGTGGATAAAATTAAAATAGAGACTTTATTAAAAACAGACATCGAATATTCGAACCAACAAATTGTGATATTGTAAAAAGTTTCTCGGGATATATTCGATCGAATAGCATTAATTTGAGAAAACATTGTTAACATCATGCGGTCGTAGTTATTGACATGGTATATGCGGAGTTACCGAGAGAGGTGACCGACTAATTATAAAAATGGTACTCAAAAATAGACAGTTTTCTATTCGAAAGCTGCTACGTAAATTAAACTTATCTGAGCGCATGATGCGATCACTACTAAACGCTACCGAAATGTGTCGCAGACCAAATAAGAAGCCTAAGTTGACATTAAAACATTGTACAAAAAGTAGACGAACTTTTGATCGCTGGCTTTCATAATAATGATGATGTATGAATCGCTGCACACTGTAAGATGCCATGTATTTCCATATTAACTGTCAAAACATAAACTTCCAGCAATCTAATGAAGCTAATGGCGCTCAATTCAAATCCTGACGTTCAATTTGGATATAAATCTATATATATATATATATAAATGAATGTTTGTCTGTATGTCCTTTATAGAATCGTAAACTATGCATTTGATCATGTGATGATCTTTGGCATCTTTTGGCCCACGAAGGTTTCTAAGTTGGTACGATCAATTCTCGACAGATGCCGCGCCGGTTATGCCACGTTCAACACCCACTGATGAACTTAATGCATGTCTCAAATCATCAGTTTTATGGCGTCATTTACAGAAATTGACTTTGAAAATCAACATGCGTGTACAACTACAACGGGATGCATCGGCTGGAAATTTTGCAAAACAATTAATGAATATTGGAAATCTACGCAATGTATCACCTTGCCAGCAAACTACTGTAAGATCATAGAAAGCATAGACGAATTTTTGCAAAATGTTTTCCCAAACATTGCACAGAACTACAAAAATCATCAGTGGCTCAGTACGCGTGCTATATTGGTGGTCCAAAACATCGATGTCAATACCATCAGCTTCACTATTCAGAATGGAATACCTGGCGAACGACAACATATAAGTCTATTGATACTGTGGTGAATCAAGACGAAGTTGTCAACTATCCAACTGAATTCTTGAATTCGCTTAATTTGTCAGACATGCCACCGCACGTTCTTACATTGAAAATTGGCGTACCCATCATTCTTCTTCGAAACATAAATCCACCACGACTTTGCTACGGAACCAGACTCTCAGTCAAGAAAATGCTGAACAAAGTTATCGAGGCAACAATTTTGACTGGAAAATTAACAGGTGAAGACGTACTGTTGCCACGTATCCCAATGATCCCGACAGATATGCCATTCGAATTCAAACGTTTGCAGTTCCCGGTACGACTCGCTTTCGCAATGACTATCAACAAAGCACAAGGACAATCGTTGCAAGAGTGTGGATTAAATTTGGAGAATCCATGCTTCTCACATGGGCAGCTCTATATGGCCTGCTCATGCTTCGGAAAACCTTCTCATTTATTCGTTTACGCAATAGAAGGAAAAACAAGAAATATTGTGTATCCCACAGCACTTCAATAAATATCGAATTGAAACGAAACGCTGCAATGTCACAATTTTTTCAAAATGAACAAAATCAATGAAATGACTCAAAATGAATTGAATATTTGTGTAATGTCTTTCCTTCAAATTTATTTTAGTTGGTGGCGTAGCAACGCGCGCAGGGTGCAGCTAGTTTAATATAAATTTGAATTAATTTTCTATAATACACAACAATCTACATCCATAAGCAGCGACACTGACGAATCCCAAGCAGATGTGAAGTTTAAATATTTTATTACCGATTTTTTAGATGCGTGAACGATTTTGACATCCTCCTGATTTTATTTCTCTTATTGGTATTTAATTGATTTGTTGAGTTTACTAAAAATAGTTTTAATTGCATTAGTGAATTGTATCAAACGCATAATAGAGCCAAATACGAAATTACAACAAAACGAATGGAGGATAAACAGCAAAATCATATAACAAACGTGATTGTGATATTGTAGAATTTTGTTTGTGTAAAAATCACGTACTATTTTACAATTATTAAGATTTGTATTGCGTTGATACGTTTTAGATCTCTATTTGCTAGTAATAAACAAAGGTTTTATTGAACTCTATTTTATTAAAAATAAACATGTGCCATGAAAAAACAACACCTCCCTCTGTCGTTCGAATAGAGGAATGTACTATGCGTTTTAAGGAATTCATCTCTCATCAAGTAAACTTGTGTGTAAACTATTCCTTGTGGGCTTAAAGTACCTTTTCGATACTGAAAAATAATGAAAAAACAATACTTCCCTCTGTCGTTCAAATATACGAATGCAGGAACGAATGAATAAGGGCGAGTTCTTTTCGCTAAAGCTTAGTAGTGCGTATATAGACGAACACTTTAAAATCTCGGCGAATTGCCAATAAATGAATGTTAAAAGAACTATTCAAATGCCAATAGCACCCTGTTTACTATGCGTTCCAAGGAATTCACCTATCATCAGGTAAACTTGTGTTATTAACGAACGATTCTTTGTGGGCTTAAAGTACCTTTTCTATACTGAAAAATAATGAAAAAACAATACTTCCCTCTGTCGTTCAAATATGTACTAACGAATAAACAAAGGCGTGTTCATTTCGCTAAAGGTTGCCAGTGTGTATATAGATGAACACTTTAAAATTTCAGCGAATTGCCAATGGATGAATGTTAAAAGAATTATTCTATTAATGTTAATAACATACAGTTTGCTATGCGTTTCAAGGAATGTTCCTATTATGTTTACGTGCTATTAACCAACAATTCTTTGCGGATTTATCGTACCCTTTCGATACAGATAGGTGAATTCCTTGAAATACGTAGTATAGAGAGTGCCATTAACATTCGAATAATACCTTTAACATTCATCTATTGGCAATTTTAAAGTGTTCGTTTATATACGCACTGGTAACCTTTAGCGAGATGACGCGCCCTTGTTCATCTCTCATTCATTCCTACATTCGTATATTTGAACGATAGAGGGAAGTGTTGTTTTTTCATTATTTTTCAGTATCGAAAAGGTACTTTAAGCCCACACAGAATCGTTCGTTAATAACTCAACTTTACCTGATGATAGGTGAATTCCATGAAACGCATAGTAAAAATGTTATTAACATTTAAATGACTCTTTTAATATTTATAAACATGTACCGTATGCTAGTTTCCAGGTTAAATCAGAATTTTATTTATTTTACTAGCTGTACTCTGCGCGCGTTGCTACGCCACCAACTAAAATAAATTTGAAGGAAAAACATTACACAAATATTCAATTCATTTTGAGTCATTTCATTGATTTTGTTCATTTTGAAAAAATTGTGACATTGCAGCGTTTCGTTTCAATTCGATAATTAATGAAGTGCAGTGGGATACATAATATTTCTTGTTTTCCCATCTGGTGCGTAAACGAATAAATCAGAAGGTTTTCCGACGCGTGAGCAGGCCACATAGAGCTGCCCATGTGAGAAGCATGGATTCTCCAAATTTAATCCACACACTTGCAACGATTGTCCTTGTGCTTTGTTGATAGTCATTGCGAAAGCGAGTCGTACCGGGAACTGCAAACGTTTGAATTCGAATGGCATATCTGTCGGGACCATTGGGATACGTGGCAACAGTATCACCTTTGAATTTTCCAGTCAAAATTGTTGCCTCGATAACGTTGTTCATCGTTTTCTTAACTGAGAGTCTGATTCCGTTGCAAAGTCGTGGTGGATTTATGTTTCGAAGAAGAATGATGAGTACGCCAATTTTCAATGTAAGAACGTGCGGTGGCATGCCTGGAAAATCAAGCGAATTCAAGAATTCAGTTGGATAGTTGACAACTTCGTCTTGATTCATCACAGTATCCATGGACTTATATGTTGTCGTTTCGCCGGGTATTCCATTCTGATTGGTGAAGTTGATGGTATTGACATCGATGTTTTTGGCCGCTAATATAGCACGCGTACTCAGTCACTGATGACTTTTGCAGTTCTGTGCAATGTTCGGGAAAACTTTTTACACCAATTCGTCTATGCTTTCTGTGATCTTACAGAAGTTTGCTGGCAAGGTGGTACATTGCGTAGATTCATCAATTTGCATTCGCGCATTTCCAATATCCATTAATTGTTTTGCAAAATTTCCAATTGAAATGGCAGTGGCGCCATCTGTCGAAAATTGGTCGTACCGACTTAGAAACTTTCGTGGGCTCATGCACAACAACTTTGCTTAAAATCATCACATGATCAAATGCATAGTTTACGATTCTATAAAGGACATACAGACAAACATTCATTTATATATATATATATATAGATTATTTAGAAACAACATAATATTATAACAAACGCGGTCGGTATTGTAGAATTCTGTTTATTTACAAGAAATCACAAACGCTGCCACTAATTCTAAGATTCTCTACTGTTTGATTATTATTAATATTTATATTACATTGATACAATTATATCTCTATTTGCTAATAAAGAACAAAAGCTTTATCAAGCTTTATTTTATTTAATACAAACTCATACCGTATGCTAGTATTCAGAATAATTTATTCTACTAACTAAGAATAACATAATAATATAAAAAACGCGATCGGTATCATAACAATATAACAAACGCAACCGATATTGTACAATTCTCTTTATTTAAAAGACACCGCACGCGCTGCCACCAATTCTAAGATCTCCTACTATTTTATTATTATTAAGACTAATATTGCATTGACACATTTTAGATTTCTATTTGCTAATAATAGTCATCAAAACGTATTTTATTAAACTTAAGCATATGCCGTCTGCTAGTATCCAGGTTAAATCAGAATTTTATTTATTCTACTATCCTCACTCCTATAACGTCACACGTTCCTTGTCTACCGGAACTACCAATATTGTAACTTGGTGTGTACGTTGCTAGGGTTAGTTGTTTTTCCGCAGTAGTTTTCATTCTTCAGTCTTTCAGTCTTTCCGAGACGGGACTAATAATAAAATTCTACCGTACACTTGCATAAAATGTTTCATCCGCAGTTTTCGTATGTTAAATCTGCATACATATGTACATAGTACGTCCTATGTATTACAGAATGAATATATGATATTCGTGTTTAGCACTCATGCTATTTATACTGTTTCTATTGTGCGGTCACATGAACGACTACGTCTTATTAGAATAGATTAGAGAAAGGTACGAAGGGCGCTTATACGGTAGCCGTCGAACGTGGGGGTCGTTCTTTGTTGAAACAGGGTGACGATTGTAGTGCGCCAAACAGTGTCGGCGTTGTCGCGGGGTTGAAAAACACGAAGGTGTGGTCATCAAGTATCGAGACGCATCATCATTAACGCAAGACGTCGACAATAAAAGCGATTCGATTGTTTATTCATACGACGTGAAATTCCTGGAGTAATTTCCTTAAACTGTGGGATTTCTCTTGTGTTCGCGCGGTGGGTGCCTATTGTGTACGTCATCTTTGATTTTCGAAGAAATAATCTTTGCGTGGAAGAAGAAGAATTCTGACGTCGACATTCTGAGTTATCGATTTTTTTAATGTAATAATATCAGTTGAAATATTTACGATGAACACGCGATTAAACAGAGGGACAGGTAATATGAATGTATGCACATGTAGGAAGTGGTAACCACGTACGAGCTTACAAGTTGTATTTAATGGATATTATTGAACTGAAGTAAAGAAGTGATGTGCTGGCATCTTCTAATTGATAGAATATTATAATTATTGTCCAGGTATGAACATGATCTAGTATTTTTAAAAATCTCGATCATTCTTTCACAATTCTTTCATGACACGCTTCATAAGTTGCGGTTACTCTACATATACGTACAGTTAGTACCACAAAAGGGTTTACAATCCAAATCATAAGCTTTGATATATATTTTTAGGTAGAATCGTCACGATATCAAACTAGAAAGAGAGCTCTTGTATGTTTCATTGAAAGAAAAAACGAAAAAAAAGAACGATGGTGTACGTGTGTAATACGAGTTCCTTTGCGTCTTCAACCTGATAAAAAAAGTTCTATACTACTGCATTCTCTTCCTCACATTTTATTCAAGACATAAATATGTTGAAGTAACAAAATACTTTTCTATTTAAATTAGAAGTATTTGTTCTTGCAGTAATCTCTCGCTGTAACATTTTTTAAATGTTTGGCAAATTAAATCAGTGCATTGCAATTATACGATTAAAACCGACATGGACTGACAGAATTAATATAAATTATTAATTAATACTTGGTGTATTAAAAAATGCAATACAAAATTTAAACGTTAAATTTTGTGTTACGGTGGTATCAAACAGTAGTGGTAACGTACGTACCAGTAGTGGTAAACTATATATCAATATTGAAGGACTGTTATTTAAGAATCTAATTAATAGTCAATTAAAATTTATTCATAATATCACACATTAAATGCAATATGTTTAATGAAATGTTGCTTAGAATTTTTATTCTGTACGTAACATCTAATTATGTATATGTAAGGAAAATGATGATAATGAAGCAGGCTGTTACGTGTCATTCTTAGGAGAACTCAAACAATTTAATGATTTTTCCAAATTTCTTCAGATGTGCAAAGTTTTTAATTCTTCGTGCTGGCGAAGACTTTACTTATATCAACTCATACGAAAACAAGGAAAAATAATAAATTTCCATCGTCTTGTAAGCGTGCTATTAGTTGTTCACACTTCAAAAACATAACGATCATTCTAATCTTCCCAATTGGCGGTTGATTAGTGTTCTCTTTATTTCCTTAAATGTCTCCAAAAAGATCAATACATATCAGCTGATTGTTGATCTTAATAAGCATAAAATTTTATAATTTTATTGATTGTACGAGGGTGGTCCCATAAGTACCCGGCCTGACTTAGAGATGGCGGTAGTTGTTTGAAAAATATCACTGAATTAGAAAGTACATAATCTATAAAGCATATGTTTCAAGGTCGAAGACGTTGTTTAGTATTTGTTTGGCAGCCATCAATAGTGAACGTTTTCAGTGAATTTGTAAAGCTGGAGAAAATTGGTCATCGTTACGTGATACAATACTTTTATTCGAAAGGCCTCAGCCCAACCGATATGAAAGCTGAACTGGAGACTACTCTGGGTGAGACTTCTCCTTCGTTTACAACGGTGAAATATTGGGTAGCAAGAGTTTAAACGAGGCCATACGAGCTGCCAAGATGAGCATCGTAGTGGTCGACCAAATGAGGTGACGACTCCGGAAATGGTGAAGAAAATCCAAACTTGATGATTGTCGACTGAAAGTGCGTGAGCTAGCAGACATAGTAGACATTTTAAAAGTGCGGTACATCGCATATTATCTGAAAATTTGTGTGCAAGATGAGAGCCGCGTGTGCTCACACTCGAGCAAAAACAGTGTCGTGAAGATGTTTCAATTGAGTGTTTAGCGAAGTTCCACAGCAATAAAGCAGAATTTTTGCGCCGTTTCATAACCTTGGATGAAATATGGGTCCATCACTTCACACCCGAGACAAAAGAACAATCAAAACAACGGACTCAAAAGGGAGAACCCACTCCAAAGTAGGCGTAGATCGTTTCATCTGCAGGCAAGGTCATGGCATCGGTTTTTTGGGATGCGCATGGAATAATTTTCATTGAGTATCTTGAAGGAAAAAGAAAATCTACCAACGGCGAGTATTATGCGAACTTATTGCAACGTTTGAACGAAAATATCAAGAGGAAACGGTCGCATTTGGCTAAGAAGAAAACGCTGTTTCATCAAGACAATGCACCAGCTCACAAATCCGTTATTGCAATGGCCAAAATTAATGAATTAAAGTTTGAATTGCTGCCTCATGCACCCTATTCGCCAGATTTAGCCCCCTAGGATTATTTGCTGTTCCCAAACTTGAAAAAATGGCTCGGTGGTCAAAGATTTTCCAACGATGAAGAAGTGATGTCGGCAGTTAATGGCTATTTTTAGGAGCAAGACAGTTATTATAAAAAGGGTTTCGAACTTATTGAACATCGCTGGAAAAAGTGTATAGAACTGAAAGGAGATTATATTGAAAAATACATATATTTCTTTCCAAAATTTTTGTGTTTTCTTTGTTGGGTCGGGTACTTCTGGGGCGACCCTCGTATAATAGCAGTACTAAATGTAATCTTAGATATAATTTTTAAAATCGATAGTGGAAGTCTTTTATGTATCTAATGAACTATTTAAATATTTTTGACATTATCGATCATGATTTGTTATCAGTTGAACAAGCGCAGAGCAGAAGTGTGGTAGAAAACAAATCAGGAATAGTTTTTGTGGAAGAAAATATTTTATATTCTAACATAGTCGCCTATTATTTTAATACACGTAATCTAACAATAGCAACAAAATTTAGATCTAAACAATTAGATAATTATGTTTACACAAAAACATTTATTTATATATGTTTTTCGTAAAATCGTATTATCAGTATAGGTTTGTTATAATTTAATTCGAAATTCTATTTAATTATTAATGAATATTATTCTTATATATATATATATATATATATATATATATATATATATATATATATATATATGTGTGTGTGTGTGTGTGTGTGTGTGTGTGTGTGTGTGTGTGTGTAAGGAACAAATACAATCAATCGTATATTGCTCGCATTGCTATATTTAATTAAATACAAGTCTTAACAACTTTGTTCGGAAAATAATGTGTTTTTGTAAGAAAGTAAGAAAGTATTAATGTAATACTTTCTATAAAGTATAAATAAATATTTTTGTTTCATTTTTGATATATATAAATAAAGGATGTTTCAAACTTCGCGGTTTTTTTTAAAGAATAAATAAAACACATAATTTGCATTCACTTTCAAAATTTTTTATTGATAATTGAAGTATGAGTTATGATATTTATATGCGAAAAATAATATCTGCCAAATCGCCTCCTCTTGCAGCTCCACAGACGTCCACTCTTTTGTTAAAATTTTCAATGTCTTTTTGACACAGTTGAGGTTCTATTTCACCAATAACACGAATAATTTCATCTGTCAAAGCGGGAATTGATTGTGGATTGTTTTTATAAACCTGACTTTTCACATAACCTCAAAGAATAGTCTAACGGTGTCAATCACATGATCTTGGTGGCCAATTAACATCATCGTTTCTTGAGATTACACGTCCCGGAAGTTTTTCTCTCAATAAATCAATTGATTCGTATGCAAAGTGAGGTGTAGCGCCATCCTGTTGAAACCACATCTCCTGTAGATCAATATTCATTAATTCAGGCCACAAAAATTCGGCGGTATCGATCACCATTGACAGTTATAAGATTCACCAGGAGCATCGTCAAAGAAGTAAGGTCCAATTACACCACCTGACCATAATGCACACCAAACAGTAACTCGTTTAGAATGCATACGTTTCTCATGAATAATTCGTGGATTTTTCTCCCGCCAGATATGGCAATTTTGTTTATTAACATAGCCACCAAGTTCAAAATGTGCCTCATCGGAAAACATTATCTTTTGAGAAAAATCAGCTGGTTGTTTATTGATGAAATTGACAAATGAACGACGTTTTAAATAATCTAATGGCTTCAGTTCCTATGTTATTTGAACCTTATATGCTTTCAGGGCTAAAACTTTGTGTAAAATACGCCATGTTGTTGATCCACTAAGTCCAAGTTGTTGTGAACCTCGTCTAATGGACATTTCATGATCTTCAGCAACACTTTCACGAACCAAGCTAATATTTTCTTGTGAACGACCAACTACGACTGTATTTTTCACTTCTTTGATCTCTACGGAACCGGTCCCTTGAAATTCTTTAATAATTCGATCAATAGTGCTTTCAGATGGACGATTATGTAAACCACAAAATTCACGTAATTTTCTGAAAACTCTTTTCACAGAACGCTGATTTTCATAAAATAATTCAACAATTTGAACGCGTTGTTGTACCGTGTACGAAGCCGTTTTTATAAATATCATACATCATACTTTTTAAATGCCCACATACCCAGACAAATTCAGTGCGCGATTTATATTTTATTTATTCTTAAAAAAAACCGCGCAGTTTGAAACACCTTTTATATATAGAAAAATAGAAAGTGGCCCTGATTCAATAGCCAGGTATTGTACTTCAAAATTGCTACTTATATTTTATTTTGCATATGTCTGTCATTGTAAAAAATAACATTATTATTATCTTATCTTTTGCAAGACTTTTCATGAGATTTCAAACTTCCCGGGGAATATTTATATATAATACCAATACAGATTGGTCTCCCGGAAACGATATACTTTGTATTGACTGCACTAAATGGGAATATACACGATACGCATGCTTACTGGTTGGAATTCTCTGGGAAGAGATGAAGGTAAATTTTCCTCTAGAGTTGACGCTGCAAGAGTTCGGTTAGAGGTGCGAACTTCGAAGAAGTGCGAGTGGTTTAGCACGTAATGAAACATATCTGATGTTACAAATATTTAACCGATCTTTTCCACTTTGCGCATTTGCATTCTTAAAACGCTGCTTAAAAAAGTAAGTATAAACATTTATTACTTGCTAAACCCCTTGCATTTCCTGGAAACCCGCGCCACTGACGGAACGCTCGTAGTGCAAACTCTATGTAATTTCAAATCAGTGGAGTTGTAAAAAAATATAAATATTGTGTATAGATCCAGTTGATTGTTTTTGTTATTTTTATTATTTAGCATTATATTTACGTAAAATTTGCAATGTTGTGTCTTAATTTTTGTCTTGTAATTGTTATATTTTGTTCGTCAAATGAGTAAATAAATACATTTTCTATCTTATAGTCTAAGAGGTCGACTATTTAATAATCTAAAAAAATATCGTTCTTGTTGCAGAAGAAAAGAAATTAGTTGGAGCTGACTTGTTGAAGGCACTGGTAAGTACAAAAATGTATTCTCTCTTATAATAAATGACAATTATTTTAATCAAAATCATGAACAAATTAATTAAAAGTGTTTTATGTTTTTAAACAAAACGAATCTAAATTCAATTAACTGGGATATTTCTAATTCAATTGCTCCTTTGAATGGCTAAAAGTTGGTACGTTAATTTGCTTTTCCTGGAGTGTTGCGAAAGGTTACATTTTCTTTTAAAAGCTTTGCTATATTAATTAAAATTTATCTGTCATGTTTGTATTGTCCCTTCTGATCAATTACAATAAAATTATTATATATGCGGTAATTTGCTAAATGAGAAATGTTAGTAAATATTTAATAAAATGATATTGCGTTGTAGGTATTTGAATAATATAAATTAGAAATTTATATATTATAATAATAATATTAAATACGTTCCATAATGTCAAAAAACACGGAATATGTCATAAGTATAAAATAAATAACAACGAAACAACAATTACAAGTTAAAATAGATAAAGTAAGTATATATACACATACATATGTGTGCAGATGACATATACTATACGTCAATGTCTACAATTGTGTTAAGGAAATCTTCCACATTGTAGAACTCTTGCTCTATTAGCCAAAATTTAAAAATAATTTTAAACCGGGCCAATGGCAAACTCTCGATCCGAAGCGGTATGTGGTTGTGTATTTTTACACATTGGTGAATAACATTTTTTTGTATTTTTGTAAAATTCGTTTGTGGTAGCACAAGATGCATATTACAAAGGTTTCGCGTAGCATGTGCGTGATTCGTTTCGTATTTTTTAAAAAATTCTTTATAGTTTACTTTCACATGTAGCGCGCACTGAAGTATATAAATTGAGGGCATTGTTAGTACTTTGGCAGATCGAAACACACCCACACAACTCTCTGCTGGTTTCATGCCATAAATCGCTCTAATACATGACTTTTGGAGGACAAATATCCTCCGCCAGTCGATGGAATTATCCCAGAACACCACAGCCTTGAATCTACATAGGCGAAGTAAGAAAGCAGTGGCGCCTCCATACCAACGTTACAAGAAATAACACGCAAGCAGTAGCGAAACCGAGACAGCCCCCCAGATAGTTCACTGATGTAAGGTCTCCAGGACAGCTCAGAGCCAACCCCAAGGCCAAGAAATGGCCCGTGACACTTAGAGGCAAGCACTTCATCACCCACCACCACATCTGTCGGTAAACTGTTACCAAAGGTCAGCAGATTGGTTTTGGATAGATTTAATTGTAAGTTAGTTGCTACAAACCACTTCCTTAACACATGTATATTTTCTTTTACGGCCATACACAAGTCTTCATTCTCAGAGTCTATGACTGTGGATGTGTCATCCGCGAAGAGAACCGTTAAGGATTTCGTAGCGTCCGGGAGATCGTTTATGTACAGTAAAAAAAGCAAAGGTCCCAAAACAGAACCCTGCGGAACACCCAGGGTAACTGGTTCCGGAAGTGACCTCACCACGCATCTCCCTGCATCAACCGCTTGCACATACTGCATTCTGCCATTTAAATATGAACGGATCCAATCCGATGCCACGCCCCTGAATCCCATCAGCTCCAACTTCTCCAACAAGACCTTGTGATGTACACTATCGAAGGCCTTCGAAAGTGCCATAAACACACATGCCATCGGGTGTTTGTTAGATATATTATTTATAATTCTTTCCATAAGTTGGTAAATTGCTCTGGCAATTGATCGCCCTTTGATATAACCATTCTGTGTGTTGTTTAATATTTTGTGTTTTTCGATGAATTTTGTCATCCTGACCAGAACTATTCTTTCAAAAACCTTCGACACGTTCGATAATAGAGCTATTGGTCGATAATTTTCAAATCTATTCTTCGCTCCTTTCTTATGTACGGGTACCACTACGGCGTGCTTCAAGTCATCTGGAAATTGACCGGTCTCAAACGAGAGGTTTATCAGGTATGCCAATGGTGCAGCCAATTCCGATGCACAGAACCGTAATAATAATAATAACATTTAATATTTATTAAATACCCAAGAGAGACAACTCCAAAACGGGTAAAAAATATATACAAAAAAATTAAACAATAGTAACATTATATATAAATGAAAGTATAACATATACAAAATATATCTTCATAAACAGTGGCTATGGCAAATCAAACCATAGATGGTTGAAATTCATCGCCGAATGAACCAAAGGGGTCTTCAAGCAAAATGCCATGTGATTTTTGCCTACTCTTTAAGCTATATTTGCCGATGAAGGGACAGCATTATGCCGACGTCCAAGCCATTGAAAAGGCGTCGACATGCTAATACTGTATTGAAGACGAAGGCAACTACTTTGAATAAAATAAATGAATTTTACCAAAATAGTAAGCTTTTGTTTTTATTTTAAAAAAGTACCTTTTTCTCTGCGACAGACTTTGTATTATTATTTATTATTATTATTATTATTATTATTATTATTATTACTTTTATTATTGTTATTATAGTAACTATTATCATTATAGTAAGCGTTCGCATGGTAAAGATGAATGAATATTTGCACTGTTATGTTTTAAAGGATTACCAAGCTGAAAAACAACTGAAACTTATTTTATTAATCCATTGCATCCTTTCTCTGACTCATTATTACTCATTCGTCCACGTAGCAATTCACTGTATTTTACTTTATATTACATAAAACACTTTATTTATCAAACATTTCTGAAGCTGAATGATAAATGATGTATCGACTTTAACTTCCCTAAATGCTCCTCATACAAGCTGCTAATGCATCTATTGTAGTATCTACAGTGGCGAAATAGCTTTCCGAGAAATGAATGCCTTCATAAAGAAGGCGGAAATGCAGCAGTAGCAAAATCTGCAACGGATATGTCATTTTGGTTAGGCAAATTTATCATCCTTCCTCTGATATTTTAGATTTCAATACAAAATTGACAATGTCGTGTAAATTTCTATAAGATTTAAGTGTTCAGAAACCTTTTTTACACAAAAAGTTTGATTTTTCTAGATGTTCGAATATTTTTTTAAGATATGATCACGTACTATTACATTAAGCATATTTTGGATTTTAATTAGTAGTACTTAAGTGCTTCCTGACTCAGTTTATTTTGCTGCAATTTTCATTTGAGATTTATGAATAAGCAACACGTGACATCATCAATGATGTAGCTCGTGCTCCGAAGTGTAAGGGGTTCGGCAAATATTATAGTCCGAGAATCTTCAGGCTACTATCGTTAAGTTGTATGGTTCATTTTAATTACATTGCAATTACGAAGTTCAAAAGAGCTACCATCGGTTTACAAACTAAAGAAGTTTATAAGTCAATCTTTAGTGGAGATGGTGGAGTTAAACTAATGAAAAAGCTCTCATGTTTCGGAATAAATAAAAGCTACCATCGGTTTACAAACCCAAGAAGTTTATAAGTCATCCATATGGAGATGGTGGAGTTAAACTAATGACAAAGCTCTCATGTTTCGGAACAAATAAAAGCTACCATCGGTTTGCAAACCAAAGAAGTTTATAAGTCAATCTCTAGTGGTGATGGTGGAACTAAGCTAATGACAAAGCTCTCATGTTCCGGAATAAATGAAAGCTACCATCGGTTTACAAACCGAAGAAGTTTATAAGTCAATCTTAGTGGAGATGGTGGAACTAAGCTAATGACAAAGCTCTCATGTTTCGGAATAAATAAAAGCTACCATCGCTTTATAAACCAAAGAAGTTTATAAGTCAATCTTTAGTGGAAATAGTGGAGCTAAACTAATGACAAAGCTCTCATGTTTCGAAATAAACTTGAATATAAGAAACACACGAATAGTGCATAGAAATTGAAAAGAATGGCATTGGATTGAAAAGTCAATTTATATTCGATTTAGGATTAGCATTGATTACGTGTAATGGACCGTTTAATTTATTAAATAATGAATCATTTTGCTCCTTCTGGAATAAGTACTCGAAGTGGAAATTATCTAGCCGGACAACTTTACGAAAAAAATTGAACATCAGTGCGCGATAATATTGACAACAGCATTAAATCGGAACTTAAAAATAAAAAACTTAGGTTTTATGTGGATGGGTTGACAGACCACCAAACGAATTCTGTTCTTAATTTCATAGTATATGCAATGAAATCATCGTTAGTTTCAACTTTACTGACACGTAAAAGACTAGAAAAATGTACTGTCGAAGTAACTGCAAAGGAGGTGCTAAATATAAAGAAAAAAATTGAAATTTAGACAACTAACTATTAATATTTACGGCTGGTGGTGCCGCAAACATGTTTCCACGAGTAAACCTGCCAAACAAAATGGTGCTAACTTGTTACATGTTATATATCATAAAGATATAATATCCCTGCTTTAAATCTTGTGGCACAAACTATTCGACTCTTATCCAGAAGAAAACGGTTCAATAGCACATGCAAAAGCAGTGTATTTCAAATCTTCAAGACGGATTCGCCAATTTCACAGGTAATGTACCAAGAAGGCTGAACTTCCACAACCTGTTCTTATACGCTGGGGAGAGGCAACATTTTAGTAGCAACAAGTTAAGTGTGTAGTTGATCTAAAGGAAGCAACTTCCATTAAATATAGTCAAAACAAAGATATCCAAGTTGCAGTAGATTTTAGAAATTACTCACAATAATTGCAATAGACTAGTTATCACTTGAAAGATGATCAAATTATTCGTTGTCATCAGAATGTAAATAGTGGACACTGTAGAAACACAGCTGCATACATTCAGCGACGCAAGAAATATTAGTATTTTTGCTGAAATAGGGAGTTAATAAAAGATTAGATTTCACCAAATTAAAATTCAGAATTCATTAACTATTAATAATGATTATTTTAATTATGCAGGTATTTCACCATTAGATGTCGAACGGTCGTTTTCTGTATGTAAGAATATTTATTCTTTACGCAGAATACAGTTACACGAAGAAACTGTCGAAGCATACCTTATGCTGCAAATATATAACCAATCCTATCCACTTTGTTCAGCTCGCATACTGTAAACGCTGATGCTCCACAACCGATTCTTATAGGCTAGGGAAAGGCGATATTTTACTACACTCATCATTTTCAACAAGTTAAGTGTGTAGTTGATCTGAAGGTAGCAATTGTCATTAAATACATGTTGTTAAAACAAAGATATACAAGTTGCAGTAGATTTTAGAAACTACTCACATTACTTACAATGGACTAGTTATCACTTGAAAAATTACCAAATTCTTCGCTGTAATTAGGATGTAACTAGTGGACACTGTAGAAACAGAGCTGCATATAATCAGCGACACAAGAAACATTAGTATTTTTGCTAAAATAGTGAGTAATAAAAGATTAGATTTTACCAAATTAAAATTCAGAATTCGTTAACTATTAAATATAATATATACACGAAGAATCTGTTAAAACATTCGTGATGCTGAAAATATTAAACCGACCTTATATACTTTGTTCAGAAGCATACTCAAAACGCTACTTAAAAGGGTTTGTATTTCTTTATACGCGTTGCTGACTGAACGCTCGCAGCACCGACTCTACTCTCTTTCCCATCGAGAAAACAAATGGATGCACAGAAAGCGAGACTGTATTTTAATAACTGATTTTGTAAAATAGTTATTTACAAACTAAGTACGCGACAACTTTCCAGCATGAGCGCAGAGTGCGAGAATACTAGAAAAGATCCTCGCAGAGGGTCCCAAATTACGTTCTACAAGAACGTAATTTGGGAGTTAAAATTTCAGAACCTAATAGATGAAAATTGTAATTCGCGAAGACGATTACAATTTTTTCGAAACGTCACATTGTAGCGAATAATATGTAAAGCATGGTTTAGATGAAAATAATAATTAGCGAAGACGGTCATAATTTTTTCGAAACGTCTCACATCGTAGCGAATAATATATAAAACATGGTTCACACAAGAAAAATCCGAAGGAAAAACACATACTCTGTGAGGATTTGCTCTTTGCATAAGGTAGTTCGTAGATTTTCTTATGTGAGCTTTATCGCAGACCCATGTGCGACACTGTGATAAACTCCTGCTGATAAAATAACTTCGTTATCGAAACACGCATACTGAATACGAACATTAATGTGGTCACAGGTTATTACTTTTTTTTTGGATTGAAACAATTTCATGTTTATCCAATAAATTTAATGCGAATCTATTGGGTCTGGGAAAAAGTTCGTGGCGTTTTTCCCGATAGATGGCATTGGTTGCCGATAACTAAAGAACAACAAGTCACAGCGACACCACCGACGGCTCGTTTTTTAGATGACCTTCCGAACGTTAGTTTGAGCGTAGAAACATTGTAATCGGTGCAGTGGTTGGAAAGTTATTCGCACTTGAAAATGGAGAAGAATAATGAGAAATTTCGCTATATTCTGCAATATTATTATGATAAGGGGAAGAACGCTGCGCAGGCTTGTGATAAAATTTGTGCTGTGTACGGTGAAGGTACTTTATCGAAATCTGTTGCGCGGAAATGGTTCGCTCGCTTTCGTTCTGGAAATTTCAATGTGAAAGATGAGTCACGCTCCGGTCGTCCAATCACTGAAAAATCTGATGAAATTCTTGAAAAAGTCCAACAAGATAAGCATATCAGCAGTGTCGATATTGGCATGGAGCTAGGCATTGACCACAAAACTGTTTTGAACCATTTACACAAAGCTGGTTACAAAAAAAAGCTTGACGTATGGGTTCCTCATGAGTTGAGCGTGAAAAACATGATGGACCGAATTAACATCTGCGATGCGCTGCTGACACGGAATGAAATCGAGCCGTTTCTGAAACGTTTAATAACCGGAGATGAAAAATGGATTACGTGCGATAATCGGAAGCGTAAAAGATCGTGGATAAAGGATGGTGAGCCGTCACAAGCGTTCGCTAAGCCAACATTGACGCCAAAAAAAGTGATGCTGTGTGTATGGTGGGACTGGAGGGGAATCGTCCACTACGAGCTACTTCCAACTGGTCAGACGATTGATTCTCAACTCTACTGTGCACAACTAGAGAGATTACGCCAGGCGATTGAAAGAAAACGGCCCGAATTGATTAATAGGAAAGGTGTTGTCTTCCATCATGACAACGCCCGACCACACACTTCTTTGATGACCCGTCAAAAATTGAGAGAGTTTGGTTGGGAAGTTTTGATGCACCCACCTTACAGTCCGGATATAGCACCCTCTGACTATCATCTGTTTCGATCTCTGCAGAACTCTCTCAATGGAATTAAGTTGGTTTCAAAAGAAGCCTGTGAAAACTACTTGATTCAGTTTTTCGACCAGAAACCACAGAAGTTTTTCACCGATGGGATCATGGATCTACCAAAAAAATGGCGAAACATTGTCGATAATAATGGAGCATATTCGGTTTAAATGAATTCGTCCACGCGCCATGCGGGGACCAGTTGAATTTTACTGAAAAAACGCCACGAACTTTTTCCCAGACCCAATATATTGCAGATATTAAAGTAATACAAACAAATCTTTAGGAGAAGGTAAATTCAGCTAAGATTTCAGAACCTAATAGATGAAAATCGTTTAAATTTTTATTTATAATTTGCGAAGATGGTTATAATTTTTTCGAAACATCACATTGTAGCAAATAATAAAGGGTGTTTCAAATTTTGCGTTTTTTTTTAAGAATAAATAAAACACATAATTTGCTTTCACTTTCAAAAACTTTTTATTGGTAATTGAAGTATCAGTTATGATATTTATATGCGATAAATAATATCTGGCAAATGGCCTCCTCTTACAGCTCCACAGACGTCCGCTCTTTTGTTAAAATTTTCAATGACATTTTGACATAATTTAGGTTCTGTCTCACCAATGCCACGAATAATTTCATCTTTCAAAGCAGGAATTGATTCTGGATTGCTTTTATAAACCTGACTTTTCACATAACCTCAAAGAAAATAGTCTAACGGTGTCAAATCACATGATCTTGGTGGCCAAATAACATTGCCGTTTCTTGAGATTACACGTCCAGGAAATTTTTTTCTCAATAAATCAATTGATTCGTGTGCAAAGTGAGGTGTAGCGTCATCTTGTTGAAACCACATATCCTCTAGATCAATATTCATTAATTCAGGTGTCAAAAATTCGGTTATCATCCGACGATATCGATCACCATTGACAGTTACAGCTTCACCAGCAGCATTTTCAAAGAAGTAAGGTCCAATTACACCACCTGACCATAATGCACACCAAACAGTAACTCGTTTAGGATGCATGGGTTTCTCATGAATAATTCGTGGATTTTCCTCACGCCAGATATGGCAATTTTGTTTATTAACATAGACACCAAGTTCAAAATGTACCTTATCAGAAAACATTATTTTTTGAGAAAAATCAGCTGGTTGTTCATTGATGAAATTGACAAATGAACGATGTTTTAAATGATCTAGTGGCTTCAGTTCCTGTGTTATTTGAACCTTATATGCTTTCAGAGCTAAATTCTTGTGTAAAATACGCCATGTTGCTGTGAACGTCATCTAATGGACATTTCAGGATCTTCAGCAACACTTTCACGAACCAAACCAATATTTTCTCGTAAACGACCAGTACGACTGTATTTTTTACTTTCTCGATTTTCCACGGAACCGGTCTCTTGAAAATTTTTAATAATTCGACCAATAGTGCTTTCAGATGGACGATTATGTAAACCATAAAATTCACGTAATTTTCTAAAAACTCTTTTCACAGAACGCGTTGTTGTATTGTGTACGAAGCCAATTCTATAAATGTCATACATCACACTTTTTAAATACCCACATACCCAGACAAATTCTGTGCGTCATCATTTTATTTATTCTTAAAGAAACCGCGCAATTTGAAACACTCTTTATATAAAACCCAAAAAACAAATTTAAAAAATATTGTGCGTATTTTTTTCATATAACAAGAAATGTAATGCTAATTTCGCAGCAAGCTTCTTCCGGGATTTATTTACGGTTTAAGGAAGCATCAGTTATCGTTTCATATTTCTCTGCACCCTCCTAAGGAACTTACATAAACCGAACACAAACAACTTCTTAACTCCTAAGTTATGGAGCGAAAGCCCTTCCCCGAACGCCATAAACACACGTTCTAAGTGAAAGTGGCTTCCTACACATGATCGCATCAGTATCATCTCGTTCGTAGAAAGATAGTAGCTCACACGCACACGCGCGGTTACACAGTCAGCAGCATATACTGAAAGTTTAAGTCGTTCAGTCATTACATGTATAGCTTTACCGATTTTCTGGCGCGTGACTTTTTGGATAAGCACGATTCAGGTTTACGTGTCACATTGGCTTTATGAGGGAGCTTCTCTGATGACAAGGACGGATCTGAGACTGCGAGGACCCTCATTGGACAGGAGATTCATAGCTGGCTCTGACCCATAACTGAAACATACGTATTTTAGATGCTGTCTTGTACGAGAATTTATTACGGTTTGAAAAAGATGGAACGGCGTTAAGAAAAGATTAACTAAGAGGAAACCGAGGCGTCGAATTCCTATTTAGCTTTTTGTAATGTCAGCTGTGACTTGGTTTACTTATTTATCTTTATTTTATTATAATTCCTCTTTTGTTATAACCAATCTAATTCAATATACATAATTCTGTAGGTTCTTAAGATTACAAAAAAAAAACTAAAATGAATTAAAATTATTGTGCAAAATATATCAATTAGAAATATCAATTAAGACTACTATTAATACGTGTATTGGAATAATTTATAAATACAGTAGATGCTCACGAATTAGAACCACTTTGTTCCCGGGGCAGTTCCAATTTTCAAATAGTTCTAATTTCCGAACGTTTTTACAATTAGCCCAAAATAGCTAAAAATAACACCGAGGATAAAAAATAATTAATTGTTCAAAAAGGCTTTTTGTTTAATTTGGTACGTAGACTTCCGCGGTCGTGGTCCATGCTATCTGCTTCTGAGTTTCCGGGCTGGAACCTCATCACTAGTATATCTGCCGACGTTTCGTACCCATTTGTATGGGACATCTTCAGGGCTGAACTACTGCACTGAAACTGTCAGTTTCAAACCCAGAAGCAGATAGGCTTTTTGTTTATTATTTATTTGTCATTAATTACTTGTACACAAATGATCTGTAATGTGAGTTTGTTTTTTTAGTTTTATAATATTAGAAAGAACTATGTCGTTACGGAGGAACAAGAGATTGGACATTTACTTGGTGGAATTCAATTTCCTATTTTTGCACCACTGTATCAAATTGTTGACGCTTTCCATGGCTATAGAAAAAGGAATTATTGGTATGTCTTCCATAACTCTGTCGTCGCTGCTATCTGAAGCATCGTCATTGTTATTGAGTTCGTCTCCAAGTCCGTTTCTAACAAGATCTTCATTCCATTCTTCGATTTCGTCTATACCAATGGAATTGTGTGGTGCAATTTCTTCTAAAAGATTTCCTTTCGAGAACTTTATTCCATACATGATCTTTTTGAAGAAATTGTGCTAAGGGCAAATCATCATCGCTGTCGTATTGATTAGAGTCCCAATTTAAAAATTTGAATCAAGAATTCTTTAGTACGCTTTGTGGTAACTCATCCCAAGCTTCTTTCAAAAAATTATTGCATTTCGAATTGAATGGCGTTTCAAAACAGTATTCATTTCACCACTTTCAGCTATTATGTGAGCAAGAAATTTACTTCTGTAAGTGAACTTTGTTATATTTATGGGATTTTGATCCATTGGTTGCACGGTTGCTGTCACATTTGGTAGAAAGAAATATGCAACTATGTTTTCATCGGCACTATGAAGTTCTTCCATTGGAGAATGAGCAGAGCAATTGTCAATAAGTAAAAGGGCCTTCGGAGGCAAATTATTTTCTTCAGAAAAATGGATGATCTGTTGAACGAAAAATATATTAAAAATTCTAAATCTAAAAACAAGATTCCTTTTCCTCACCTCTTTAATAAATATTTAGTGAAACCATTCATGAAAGCTCCGCGAAGTCATTCAAGCATTTTTTGAAAAATTGTAATGAAGCGGATTATTACATCCTTTAAAACACCTTGGCTCTCTTGCATTTCCAATTACTAATGGCTAATTTATGTGAGCCATCAGAATTTGCCCTTAGTAAAATTGAAATGCGTTCTTTATGTATTTTGTATCCAGGGGTAGATTTTTCATTAGCAGCAACATATGTCTTATCTGGTAGGCAACGGAAAAATAAACCACTTTCATCGACATTATGTGTTTGTGTCCGCATAAGCCCCATTTCAGCTACTTTGGCTTGAAGTTTATGAATAAATGGAGTCACCACCTCAACATCACTAGAAAGTATTTCTCCGGCAATTTTCAAGTAACGAATATCGTGTTGATGCTTAAAATTGGTTAATCATCCATCACTTGCATGGAATGCACTTTCGTCTTTATTCAGATACACTTCACCAAAAATCGTCTTAGCCTTCGTTTTTAATATAGGTCCAGTTATTGTGCACCTTTTTTCGCGCTAATTTAAAAACCACTCATAAAGACGAATTTCCATTTTGAGATATTCAGCGCTATGTAAAGATTTAGCTTTTGAAACCTGATACGTGTTGGAAAACATTTAATATAGCATCCTTTTTAGATTTTATATAGCTGATCGCAGACTTTGTTACATTGATATCTACGACTAAACGATTCGCTTGGACACCCTCATCAAGCATTCTTAATATCTTTACTTTAGTTTCCAATGAAAAAGTGTTTTTTTAACGTTTATTTGACATGTAGAATTTCACTCACTTGCACTTTTCAACGGAGCCTCAGCAAAATATGTGTGCACGTACTAAATATTCACGTTCGAATGATCAAATATTTTGTAAGAACGCGAAGGAAATCCCCACCTACATGTACTCGCATAATTCGGTGATTTTCCTTCAACACAAAAAGAAACGCTTGAGAATTAGAATTTAAAGTTCTAATTTTAGAACCTTTAATGCATTAAAATCTCAGATTCTAATTTCCGTAAGATTCGAATTTGTGCGAGTTCTAATTTGTAAACATCTACTGTAATGGAATTAAACTAAGGTAATAAAAGAAACTCTTGGTTCAATGAGAATGGAAAATGGAAATACGAAGATTTGAAGAGAGATTAGACATGCAACGAACAAGTTAGGGCAAGCATATCAAGCTCTTACAACCAAGTATTACATGTATCACACTAGGAGCATTTTGTGAGCAATTCCAGGTAGGTTTTGGGAATTTGCTTTTCGCAAAATTTGTCTAATTGAACAGTTTTATACAATCCATTAGCGCCTCAGACGTGCAAAATAATCTATGGAAACTATCCCCTTCGAATTCCAAAAATCATAGCTATTACTAATGCTGAGGTATACATGAGCGTGAGAGAAGGTGGAACGGATGTCTCCAACTAGTCAAGGCTGTCATTGATGTATATCGGGCGTGTTGTAGAATGTAGTAAGCCTAAACACACACTGATATGTTTTGGTTTTGACGGGGTGAGTGCACGGACTTTTTTCTGTGTAAGCATTAATAATGTACTGATGCCGACAACCTAGTTATCGAAGTGCGTATACATAATACTAACGTTGATGTGGTAAGGGGTTTTATTTACCTCTTTTAATGAATTCAATCATCTACAATCTCTATTATAGTTAAACTGTGGCAAACATTTGTAAAAAATCAGTTTGGGTTCCATTAAAAACAATTTCAAATTATGGCTTGATGTTCCCATTTTTTTTAGTAATATTTTTTGTTTATATAATAAATAAAACTTTTAATTTACTATTACTTTATTTTACTATACATAACACCAAGTCAATTGCCATTGATTCCCACAATGGTGCTGCTCAGTGCGTGCACATTTGGCAATGTCCTGGTGGGACATGTACGAAAACATTACACTTTTTAGTACGATATTTACGACAATGTTAATGATGAATTGCCGAAAAAGTATTCGGCCTTTTTTTGCTGGATAGATGTAGGTCACATAACTCAGGTAATACAGATCGCATCTGGACATACTTAGCCTTAAATTAAAGCTGACAGTCAACAGTAACAGATGTATAGAGTGTTCGAATTCGCACAGACTTAATTTAGACATTTCTGCAAAAATTAGCTACATTTTAAAATTTTATTTCGATGAACGTACAAATGCTGCTCAAGTCTGTGAAGAAATTTGTGCTGTTTATGGTCCAAGGCACGTTTCCAACAGCCAAAATATGATTCGGTCACTTTCATTCTGAAAATGTCAATGTGAAAGATGCCACTCGCACTGGTCGACAGATCACGAAAGAAGTTGATGAAATTAAGGCAAAAGTTGAGGAAATAAGCAGCCATAACATCGCTAAGAAGCTAGATATCTATTACCGAACAGTTTGAAACCATTTGGAGGAAACTGGTTATTACGAAATGGTCAATGTTTAGGTAACTTATCATGCAAAACAATTTACTCGATTTTAAGTATTCGAATTATAATAACTGTCTCCGTGGTCTAAGGCTGATGGCACATTCTCGGAGAGAAGGAGGTCGTGGGTTCGAATCCCACGCGGAGAACAGAAATTTTTTCAAAAATTTCTGCATTATATAAACTATGTATAAAGCGACTAAAATTAAAATTTTTTAAAACCTATATGTTTCTTGTAAAAGAGCGTGTGTTTAGTCTTGAGCTTTACCGCGAACCCAGTGCACCACTGTGATTAATATCTGTTATTGTTGATAACTTAGCTGTCGAAGTACGTATACGGAGTTTGAATATTGACGTTGTAAGGGTGTTTTACCTCTTTTTTTTCCTATTAATTCAATTAATGATAGTCTCCAATAAAATTTTGTTGTAACCGTTTGTAACCTTTAATGCTTGACAATGTCTTTGTTTTACTTCCAAACAAATGAAGAGATTGTTGATTATAAAATATTTCTAGCGACTTTCAGATAAAATGTTAGCAAGCCAACACAGTTACAAAGCAAAAAATTATATAAGAATACGACATTTTTGTCTGGCATTCCAAAATTTAAAATTTCCCTTAATTTTACTCACATCTGTCTGGCAATACGGCCACACCTCGAATCCGCGAGGAGGAATCAGGGGAAGAATCGCGATACTTTGCATAATGGCGCGAGGTCAGAGGGCGAAATTATAGTTTCACTGCAGTTGTGAACTCGTAAATGATGGCTGCAGTAATCGTAGTACCAGTTCGCACGCCATCGAATTGATCGAAAGAGTCCTTCCACTATAGACTACAAAAGTAGATCGATACGATGACGCTAAACAAAGCCGAACCACGTAATTACAATTATTTTTGGAATGGTGTAGATATTATCTTGGGTTCGAGAATTCTTTTTTTTCTCTTTAGGGACGAAGCGATTTATTTAATGGCCAAGACTAGATGAGAATGTTGAACTTAAAATTCGTTCTTTTTTGGCTAGGTCTGACTTTATTAAAACTGATTGAATAATTTTTTCTGTTAATGTTGGTATAAAAGTGAAAAGTTATGAGGATAACAGATTTAAATACACCAAAATCTGAATTTCAAAGGAGAAATTATATACAGATTGTTCCAAGTTAAACTCACTGTTAATTTTATATATTCTAGTTCTATATTCTATGTTAGGATATTACATATACGAGGGAGCGTTTTTATATTCGCGGAATGGGGGACAAGGGGTGGAAATAAAAAAACCAAATTATTTTTCTTTTTCAATATATTCACCTGCAAGACGGATACATTTTTCACATCTTTCAATTAATTTATTTATACCCTCATAAAAAAATGATTTCTCTTTATCTGCAAAATACGCCGAAACTGCCTCCTTGACTTCATCATCGGCAGTAAATTTTTTACCCCGCAGCTCTTTTTTCATTTTCGGAAACAGGTAATAATCACTCGGGGCCAGGTCTGGGCTGTAGGGTGGGTGATTCACAATTTCGAAGCCCACCTTATGCAGGGCAGCTAACACAACGCGGCTCTTGTGGACGGGCGCGTTGTCGCGCAAAAGCAGAACACCTTTTGTCAATTTTCCCCGTCTTTTCTCTTTAATGGCTTCTTTTAGTCGCTCTAATATTGAAGCGTAATATTCTCCGGTTATAGAAACACCTTTATCTTTATAATCAATCAACAATATTCCTTCCGAGTCCCAAAATACCGTTGCCATGAGCTTCCCAGCTGATTGTGACACTAAAAATTTCTTGGGAGGTGCTGTGCCCTTTTTATGCCACTGCATGGAGTCTTGTTTGGACTCAGGTTCATAATGATGAACCCAAGTTTCGTCTCCAGTAACAATTCCACTCAATACACCATCCTTGTCTTCATTACAGAGGTCCAAAAATGCACGCGAACACTCTACGCGTTGTTGTTTTTGCGGCGGCGTGAGCATTCTCGGAACCCATCTTGCGCTGACCTTAGACATGCCGAGATGATCGTGTAGGATTTTAAAAATTGTTGTATCGGATACACCAACCATTTCTGCGAGTTGTTTCTTCTTTAGTCGAGCATCTTCGAGTACAATTTGTTCAACTTTTTGGATAAGTGCTGGCGTGGTCACCTCAATGCTCCTGCCCGGCCTCGGGTCGTCTTCAAGGGATTCCCTTCCTTGTTTAAATAAACTATGCCACTTGTACACCATGGTTTTTCCTGGACAAGAGTCGCCGTAAACCAATGACATCTCATTCATTATGGTCGCGACTGATTTTTCTTGCCTGGTAAGGAACTTTATAACGGCACGATATTCGATTTTTTCCATATTTCACTTTTCACTCCTGATTATGTTACTAGGTTGACGATAGCCCAAAGACTAACTGTCTAATAACAATGAAACTTCGTATTTATACTAATCATGAGTCGCTGCACAGGCCACGCCCCCAATGCGCCTACTCACCCCTCTACAACCCGAATCATTCCGCGAATATAAAAACGCTCCCTCGTACATTAGAAATACAAGTTTATTGTTGTAAGGTTATACTGAATTATTTGTACTCGGCTTAAGCAATATTTAAGTTTCATTTATGGAATTTGTTACTCTCTCACTATCTCTGTATATATATATATATATATATATATATATATATATATATATATATATATATATAGTCTGTCGCAGAGAAAAACCAACTTTTTAAAATGGTAATTCTTAGTGGTGCCATCTGTTAAAAAATATGCGTCGGTAAGGTAGATCTTTCACCAATGTTATGTCAACATAGCATGATATTTGTGTCATTAGAAGCAGAAAAATTGCGCAGTGTATATTCGGCATTGGTCGAAAAATGAATTTTGAACAAAGAGCAAGTATCAAGTTCTGTTTTAAACTCGGTAAATCGAATTTGTTTTCGTACGGGTATTTTTACCGTACTTGTACAGGTGCGACACTGTTTAATTATCTGTTGATGATGACAACTTAGTTGTCGAAGGCAAGGGGTTATATGTCAACCTTCAGTGATCTAGTTAATCAACCACAGGCTCCATCAAAATTACCTTCGGTAAATCGTTTACAGAAACCTTTAATTTGATGAAACAAGTGTAGGGTGACGCGTGTTTATCACGTATGAGTGTGGACATAAACGACGACGAATATCCTGGTGTAAAAAAATCTGTGGTTACGGAAAGTAACATCGAACTTGAGCGCGAATTTATCAGTAATGAGCCGAAATCCTTATTGCGATACGTGGGAATGAAATTAAATATTTCCAAAGATTCAATTCATCGCATTCGAGACCGAGAAAGATTTGTGCAAGGTTTGTACCACACAAACTAGCTGAATGCAACATTGTACAGATTTGATTAAAGACTCAAAAAGGACGAAACTTCAGGTATTCTATTGTAACTGGCGACGAGATGCGGTGTTTTCAATATGATACACAGAACAAGCGTCAAAGCTCTGAATGGAAGCATCCAAGCGAGGAACACCGAAAAAGCCATTTGGAGAAGTCTAAAGTGAAGACGATGTTGATTTGTTTTTATGATTTGAAAGGCATAGTTCATAATGGATAGTTTGTATCAATTAGTCAAACACTTAATACTGCAAATTATCTTGGTGTTATGAAGCGTCTTTTGGCGCGTATTCGTCGGCAGCTCGCGCTTGTTACATGATAATGCACCATCCCATCGCTAGAAGCTTATCACTGATTTTCTCCTCCAGGAATGGCATTTTAACCATCAACCATTCACCGTATTCACCGGATTTGTCCCCCTGTGATTTCTATCTATTTTCCAAACTACATTGGCCGATGAAAGGACAGTGTTAAGCAGACGGCGAAGCCAGTAAAAGTGTCGACAACGATCTTGAAGGACGTCTTAAAAGATGAACTTAAAAATTCATTGGACATGTTCATTCATCGTGCAAAACGTTGTATTAAACCGAAGGCGACTACTTTGAAAAAAATAGATGAATTTTTGTTTTTATTTTAAAAAAGTTTTCTCTGCGACAGGCTGTGTGTATCAGGTTGTTACATATGAAATGTCCGATTTTGTAAGAAATAAAAGAAGTCTAAATTTAAAAAAATATAAATATTTATTCTGCAAAATAGTCTCCATTTACATCAATAGTTTGTTGCCAACGGCCTGGAAGCTGAAAAATTCCCTTTGAAAAGAAATCTAGGTTTTGACGGCTCACATATTGCTCAAACACTGCTATTACAGACTCCCGGTCAGGGAAGTCCCTATTTTTTAAGTGATTGTCTAAACTTCGGAAAAAATGAAAATCAATTGGCGAAAGGTCAGGTGAATAAGGTGGATGTGGGAGAATTTCGTAATCAAATTCCGAAAGTTTTTGGATTGTCTGTCGTGCAACATGAGGTCTTGCATTATCATGAAGAAGTATGAGTCCATGTCTATTGACTAGTGACGGCTGCAAGCGGCTCAATTTTCCATGCATAGTTTCCAGTTCGGCACAATAGGACGCTGCTGTAATGGTTTCACCAGGTTGCAAAAATGAATAGTGAATAATACCATTACTGGTCCACCATACAGTCACCATAATCTTTCGCGGGTGAAGTGATGCTCGTGCATGCTGTCTTGGTGCTTCACCTCGATCTAACCATTGTCCTGACCGTCTCCGATTATCATAAAGTATCCACTTTTCGTCACATGTTACCACTCGATGAAGAAACGGTTCAACTTTCTGTCGATTAGCCAAAGAGGTAGCCACGTCTAATCGACGGAGCTTATTGGCTTCCGTTAATTGGTGCGGCACCCATCGATCGAGTTTCTTCACTTTGCCAATCGAAGAAAGGTGACGACTAATGGTGGCAATGGATACTTGAAATGTTTCTGCAAGGCTACGCACTGTTGTCGACGGATTACTTTCAACTTCTACACGCAGCTCGTCGTCATTAACGGTGCTACGCGTATATCCGCGAGGCTCATTTTTCAAATCGAAATTTTCCTCGCTGAATTTTTTAAACCATCGCCGTAATGTGTGTTCCGTACACGTGGTTTCACCGAACGTCTGATTAATTTCTCGCGTTGTTGCAGCTGCATTTAATCCCTTTTTAAATTGAAAGAGGTAAATTGCCCGAATATCTCTTGCCGACAGCATTTCCATAGGCGAGCCAAGGACAGGTGTATTAATCTTTCCAAGAAATGGAACAGGTACACACTTCAAAATAAATACCCCTTTCTACAAATACAATAATAATTTTCACCAAAAAAATACACGTCTTCACACAGGTGCGATTCAGTTCAGACTGAAGGAAAAAACGGACATTACATTTGTAACAACCTGATAATATATATGTATATTAGTAATATTATATTCTCTTTACAATTAGCTAAAGATACTACTTCCTGAATAAGTAATAATTCTCAGAGCGATTCAGTTAACGAAGGGGATACACCTACATAAATTTTATTTAACTAGTAGAAAGATAAAGTATTTGGATATTATTACAGATAGAAATGGATTAGATAGTGAACTTCTTTTCTTTTCGTTCGTCGTAATTTGTTCTGGGTTCCAGAAAAATTATATTGTCTGGCTGCTGCAATATTCAATCTCGCGTTTATATTATATCTAGTTCAGAGAAATGGCCCGTTAAAAAAGCACTGGATGAGAACTGATGTAGCTATAAAATAATAAAAGCGACTTTGAAGAAGCAAAGGAAAGTAACTAAAGAATTAAGTAAACTTCAGTACTACATACATTGACATAAATTATAAGCAAGTTTAATAATTATCAGTGGCTCCCTTGGGCCTGCTCTTGCAGAGCAAAATTCTTCGTTTAAGTTTAAAGTTTTATATTTGAAATCTGTACTTGGAGATCGATATCTTGTCCTAGAAGCAGTCATTGTAGAAAGTTCGGTTTCGCGAAGGTAAGATGATGAAAATAATAGTATACGAAACTCTTTTGTCTTCAGTGCAAAAAAATTCATCATCAATCCCTGCCTAAAATTTAAACAGTGATTTATTATTAAAAAGATTTCTTTTCGATAGTTATGGGGTATTCGGATGTATTTTGAAATGGGTCCCTGGTCCACTCGTAAGTTGCTATAAAGTTGTCGTCAGCAAAAAATACTTTTTAAAATTCTTTGTCAATGATTTTCAATGGTTATGAAAACAATTTTAATATGTTGAGTTCGGCCGTATAAATTTCAACAAATTCGTCTATATTTGTAAGTATTTCTAGGTTTGCTTTATATTTTTACTCCACAATTCTCATTTTCTACAAAAACTAACTTTATCACTTGTATCCATGATATGTATGTGCGTTTACTATCGACTATATGTATATCGAATAAGTAGCTGAATTACATCACAAATAAATCATTTGCAAACTTCTTAGTTTCCGGTCTGTTTTCTTCTTCTAGAGTAATGACAATTTCTTCTCCTAATTTATAACACGTTGCGAAACTTTCCCACATGGTAACCATATTGCCTCGTTGTAAAAGAGTAACGTTGAATGTACTGCATCAATGTCTTTACAAAGTGAAGCAAAAATTCACCACTTAACAGGTTTCATTTTAATATAATTCGCTACGGCTTCAACAGTCATAAACACAATATTCAGAGCAGGACTTATTCTTTCGGAAGCTAGAACTCTGTGGTACAGTGTGCTCGGATACACTGTCGAGATTTTCGTTTCCCAAGTGCTTAAAAATTTCACAATCACCCAGATATTGTACGAACACCATCGGTGAGTTATATATTTAGAATTACTCATGATTTTGTAAATTTATCATATTTAAATAACCGTTATCTGTATGTGTATTCATTAACTAGATCAAATATAATATTTACATGTTTATATGATGTGCAATGGAATGTCCCCGAATATTGAACTATTGATAGTCAAAAGAGTAAATCAATACAAATAGTGATAAACATAAGAAAACTTATAAATATGTCGAATACTAGATTTAAGGTGTATTCATTGTTCTATACTTATCTATTAAAGTAGGAAATAGTGGGTCAGAATAAAAGAAATACTCAAATCGTTTTACTAATAATTAAGTGGTTCATATTCCAACCCAACTCTATATTCGCTCAGTTTACTAAATCATTTAATATATTAAATAATGCAAATGATGTTGCTCTGATTTTATTGGCTTGCAGAGAAACAGTCCTTCCACTGCTGACAACCAACACAAAATCGAACATAGACAATTAAATGAGCATCTTTATTGCTATCTGTTGTTTCATCAGGCTGAATTGATAACAATTTATCAGGTAACTTCCTGAAAAGCTGGTATTCTGCACCTTCAGCTATATTGGTATTTCGACGGGCAATGATAGCATTTGATAAAGATATGGACTGCAATTATTTAAGAAAATTATCTCCAAATATACCTTCTACAATGTGAATCGCGACTGACTCCTTCACTAATGGTGTGAGCCTTTTTACATCTGGCCATTTTATATGAAGCTTTATATGTTAAGAGGCGAGTAAAGCTTTTTCATTCACGAACAAAGGTTTTTTTGAAAAATCTATTTCGTGTTTCACATTATTTTAATTTTAATTCGAAGGATTTTCGGAGATTGTTAACGTTTCATTATGAAATTTTTCCAAATATCTTTTAAATTTACTAGGTTTCATGCTGTCCGCTGCCAAAATTTTTGAGCAAATGACACACAGGGGCATCTACTCTTCAAAATTCAAGTATTTTTGGGAATATTTGCTTAATTTTGTCATCTATGTACTTGTTGATGCTTTACTATCGTCTCTATTTTCGCTTACGCTCACTTTAAAATTGATCTATGATTCTGCATAAATCTACAGCCACTCGAATACAGACAATTACACTCAACACGTAAATTACGATATTACATATTCGAAGATCGACTCGTCTGAGAGAGTCTGGAGTTGAACGAGGTGCAGTATTTATATACCATATGTATGCATGCGTCGCGGTCGCTGTAAACGCTCGAGAATGTTCGAGACAATTCGGAACTTCTCGGGAAGTCGCGAGAATTTATGCTAGACACAACATAAAGAGTGCTAGAGACAGATTCCGATTTTATCAATTCAGCAGGTCAGTGTTTCCAAATATTAATAAATTTACCATTTCGTGGTATGTAATTGAGGCGGTATCGTAGGGTGACTTTAGGTCAATCAAATATAAACTAATTTTACAATTACCGCACGATTTCAGTAGAAAATTATTGTATAAAGGGGGCAGGGGCGCGATGAGAATTGCGATTGAAAATTGGGTCGCAAATATTGAGAGGTTGGGAGACGCTGTTGTAAACATTTGAAGTAAAATAATTTGACATTTTTTAAGTGTTTTCTACTTTATTCTTATTTAACTGATTATCTTTTAATTCAACTTAACAAAAGTGCATTAAATAGTTTGTTGAATTAAGAGATTCTTACAATGTGTGAGTTAAGGAGGGAGTTGCAAAATAAAACTATCAAAAAAACGTAGGTCTTTAGTTTCACACTAAGTAGAAAACTTTTCGGGTTCCCCTCGTGTGTTTACATTAGCTAGTATGCGTAAGATTTTGCTTTCCAACTTTTCCCTTTCCCACAGTTCAGGATTAATCGATAAATGAAGTATACTACCCTAACAATCCTAATCAATTATGTTTGCTTTCAACATGTTTTTCCGTAGAAGAGATTTTTGAATTTCAAATGAAGTTCTTGTAGATCAAAGATCCTTATTTTATGAGGGAAATTCTTCTTTTCGTCGAATACCGAGAGAAGCCTAGATATAGTGCCCCGATAAAAAGAACCTCACTCATTCCAAAGAAAATTAATTCCTTTGAACCAATAAATACCCTCTGAAAATTCCACGGTACACGTCCGATTATCTCCCGCTGATATAATTTATTTGCGATCATCAGAATTTAAGAGTGCCTCCTCGAGATAATGCCGAGTCGTATTCCGTATACTTCTTATGCACGGTGACGAGGACGGCGCGAGTATTTCGTCCTTTAAACCTCTTTCCAGACCACACCATCGATTTGATGCAATGACAAAGCAATCTCCGACATGAGATGCTGAAATATTTCCAGCTCGGTTAAGATGGACGGTATTCTTTACTTTGCTTGCACGGTAGATAACGTACCCCAAAGGAAATTCTTTTCGTGAGATTTTTTTAATTTTCTATAGGCCTTGAACTGAAGAGTCGTTAAAATATTGAGTTTTTTACTTTTTAAAATAAATGAAGTTTTAAAATTGCTTTTCTTCTTGTATTTGTTTCTTGGTTAATTAGAAATTTGTAGAAAGTGTATATATTAAAAGAAAAGTTGATGAATACCATACGTACTGTCCACAATTTCAACTCAACCTTAATAAAGTAAAACAAAAGAAATTCTAAACGTATACTGCAACTTTTTCGACAAGTTTGGGCTTGGAGACGTTGTAAATAACAATTTCCTCCGCCTATAAAATGTAAATTCATAAATTAAAGATTCGTAACCTTTTTAACACCTAAACAGGCGATATGTGAGTGGTCAGCAGGAAAGAGCTGCAATGTGTTGGCTACCGTGTCAGAAGAGAGTGAGTCAAACTTAAGAATGTTTCTTTTTTTTAATTAATACGCGAGGAATTTGTGAAGAAGAATCCCCAAGGATCTTTCATTGCTTTTGCTATTACCGCAAAAGTAAGATAGCACAAGATAGAGACCATGCCCTCTATCTTGTGCTTCACTTAACCATTTACCTGTTATTTCTTTTTTGATATCGTCTGTCCGGCGTGTGGGTGGTCTTCCTTGGTCTTTATTCGCATTGGTTCTGGTTCACATTGGTGACACAGTAATTAAAATAGATTCATAGCCAAATTTGTAGTATCATCCGTAACGAGAAATATTCTAAAATTGAAACACAATGATCCTTTACCAGAGATGATACAAATAAAAAATAATTGAACCAAAACAACCCAAATATAAGTACATAGAATTTGCACCAAAAATAACTTGGAAAAGAGTGTTTTTAGAATACAAGTTTATTAATACTTTTTGTTGTAGATTTATGTTTTTTTCATGTGTGTATATATTAAAAGAAAAGTTGATCAATATCATAAATACTATCCACAATTTCAACTCAACCTTAATAAAATAAACAAAAGAAATTTAAAACATATACTGCAACTTCATCGACAAGTTTAGGCTTGGAGACGTTATAAATAACAATTTCCTCTACCTACAAAATTAAATTTCATAAATTAATGATTTGTAACCTTTTTAACGCCTAAACAGGCGGTGTGCTAGTGGTCAACAGGAAAGAGTTACAATGTGTCGGCCACCATATCAGAAGAGAGTGAATCAAACTGTTTATTTTTTTAAATAATACGCAACGGATTTTAAAAAATCCAGTAGTCTTACATGAGATCTTAATCCCCAAGGATATTTATTACTTTTGCTATTACCGCAAAAGTAAGACAGCACAAGATAGAGGTCATGCCCTCTATCCTCATTCAACCATTTATCTGTTTTTTTTTGGATATCGTCTGTCCAGCGTGTGGGTGGTCTTTCTTGGTCTTTATTCGCATTGGATCAGGTTCACATTGGTGACAAGAATTGAAATAGATTCAGAGACAAATTCGTAGTATCATCCGTAACGGGAAATATTTTAAAATTGAAACACGATGATCCTTTATCAGAGATGATATAAATAAAAATTAATTGAATCAAAATAATCCGAATATATAAACGGTACTAGGAAAGTTTTGCAATACAACTTTGTTTATTTAATTTTTTCAAAGTAATTTCCTCTACACTCAATACACCCCTCCATCCTCAGGAAAACAAATCTTTAAACCAATTCTGCCAAGTTTCACTAGGGAGTAGAGAGTAAAGCACACTCGTTGTCCCAAGCACGCAGAAGGTCCTTATCACTGGAAAACCGCCTCCCTTTTAGCTTCATTTTCACATGCGGGAACAGTGCAAAGTCGCAGGGGGCAAGATTTGGGCTGTCAAATATTCGGTGCAGGCTTTGGCGTGGTGAGCTAGAGCATTATCGTAATGCAGGAACCAGGTGTCCATTCTTGACTTTGGCCGCAGGTTCTTCATAGATCCAATGACTTTAGGCAGGCACTGTTCAGTATACCACTTAGCTGTGACTGCCTTCTGTGTGTCCAAAACGACGCGTTCCACAATTCCACTCGATTTGTAAAATACAGCTATCATTTTCTTCTTTACAGACCGGGATTTTCTGACAACTACGGGGATGTCCTCATCAGCAAAGACCCAAACTTTGTTTTGAGCTTTGGTCGACACATCGTAATAGTACAGCCAAGTCTCGTCACCTGTCACGATGTTGTTCACATACCGAGATTGTCCCTTATTAAACTTTTTAGCATCTTCCGGCACCAAGTCACACGTCGTGTCATCTGCTCTTCAGTTAGTCGATGTGGTACTCAGAGAGAACAAAGTTCCTTCACGTGCAAATGATCATGCAGAATCGAACAAATTGCTGGTACGTTTAGGCCTGAAGTATCCTCTATCTGTTGGTAGGTCACTCGCCTGTCCCCGCCAAGCATTTTCCTCACAGTAGTAACGTTTTCCGCCGTAGCTAACGTTCGTGGCCTTCCCGGCCTCTCAGCATCCATCACAGTTAAATTTCTCCTTTGGAATTCTCTATACCACCTGAATATCGTTGTGCGATGTGGACAAACATTACCTAGTGCAAGAATCATTTCTTCGAAGCACTGATCTATGTTTAAACTACGTACGAAATTATAACGCAAAACTGTTCTTATTTCATTTCGTGACCACGATGCCATCGCAAGCACTTTTCACTCTCACTCGTAGTGAATAACTGAGCCCATCGACATAGCGCGGCGGCTACTATGCTCGAATGAACATGCAGCAACAAGCAGCTTCCCGTGATTCATTGTTGCGTCATATTGCAAAACGTTCCTAGTACCCTTTGTAAGCACATAGAATTTTACATGAAAAATAACTTTGAAAAAAGTGTTTTTAGAGTTTTAGAGTTTATTAATACTTTTTGTCGTAGATACTGTGAAAGAAATAATACTGAAAACAACCACAATTTATTTTTTCTTGAGAAAGAAAAAACTTTGCGCCTTAGTTGAAATTGCAACACTAGAGCTAACTGGTATTCGTTTGTACTTTCTAAAACTTATAAAATGAAATGTTTTTGACATTTCTAGTATGTTTGAACAGACAATGGCACTAGAGCGACAAAAACTTATGTTTCCTTGACATATAACGACCGCCACAACAGACTACAATAAGGAAATAGTAAATTCTTTGTGTGGGAAATTATTTGATATAGTAGCTGTCGCAAGACAGAAAGTAATATAAATTTGTCTGGAATAAAAAAGAAAGGTGAAAAATTATTGAATAAATCTCCATAATAAAGGCAATAAATCATGTGAAACGTACTTTTTGCTTCCAGCAAACATCGGAGGAAAATTGCTTTCTGTCAATGCGATGTTTCGGGATTCGTTTGTTTTCTTTTTTGAATTTTTTTATCAAAAAATCAGTTAATGTGAGTTGCCTAAATTATTCCGATCGATAAATTCTATATACAGGTTGTTCCGGGATACCAAGATCGAATTTTGGGCACTCGTAAAAGAGATATAAAGAGCTTATTTTTATTACGTTGGGAGGAAAAGAATTTCTTAATTCAAGTAAATTAGAATTAAACAAGAATTTGTTAAATAAACATAAAGCAAAAGAATGTCAATTTATTTTGCTTCAGTGCAAAAATTATAAAAATTTACTAAACAAAACTATGAGAATTTTAGATAAGGAACAAATGCTTTTCTTTTAACAATAATGAAAAGTTTATTCAATGTTATTTTCTAATTGATTCCGAAAAAAAACTACTCATTTATGTTCGCATACGTAAATGGGCAAAAGCAACGTTCTTAAGCACTCCACTTTCTGTTCAGTGGCCGTTTAAGCAATGTAAGTGCTTCTTTCCTTATTCGAGAAATAGACGTATAGTTCTCTTTCATTATTTCATATTGTAGTAACACCCAACAGGTGCATATTAACTATTGATAAATTCAAAATACCTAATGAGCTCTCGTAATACCCAACGATTACATTCTTAGTGCATTCGGTTATTAGCCAATTATATGCGCACGTCAATTGTTTCTTAGTTAAGTACATTTACTGAAGTTTGATTTTCCTTATATCAGTCACTGTATTTTTATTCCTTCGGACAGTTTTCATTTCTATCCTGGAAATGAAAGAATAGTTTTCTCCATTTTCTTGTTTTATCGTCTTCATTTAGCCAAGTGTTTCTGTACTACGTATAAATAAATTATTAAACTGAAAAATTTATTCTGCTGACGTGATAAAATTACGTAGCATTTCATGTCGGGCGTCACTGTAGGACAATCTCCTCATTGATTTCGTCGTGGTTTATTAATTGACTATGACACTCAAGTTCGTTAGAAGTTTTGGGAATTTCTTACCCACGATGTAGTCGTACTTACTCATGGTTTCAACAATGTTGCTATATTCGATGCTGCTCACGATAGGACGTACTGGTATTCCGCCTTTGTATATCTTAACACATGGATCAATAAGTCCCGAGACTAACAATGAAAACAACATTTTTTTTGCAAAATTTTTTTTTATTCATCAACATAATCATCTTTTAGGGTGATACAATGGTTCCAACGCTTTTCCAATTTTTCAATACCATGTTCATAAAAAAATTTATCTTTCGCTTCAAAATAAGCTTCAGTTTCAGCGATGACCTCCTCATTTGAGCCAAATCTTTTTCCCTGGAGCATTTTTTTAAGATCAGCAAAGAGCCAGTAGTCACTGGGGGCTAAATCTGGCGAATATGGGGGGTGGGGAAGCAGATCAAAACCCAATTCGTTCAATTTTGCCATTGTTTTCATCGACTTGTGGCAGGGTGCATTGTCTTGGTGAAAAAGGATTTTTTTTCTCTGCATGTGCGGTCGTTTTTTTGCGATTTCCTCCTTCAAAAGCACCAGTAAGTCAATATAATAATCACTGTTGATCGATTTACCTTTTTCGAGGTAGTCAATGAAAATCACGCCATGTGTATCCCAAAAAACTGACGCCAGGACTTTGCCAGCTGACTGCTGCGTTTTCGGACGTTTCGGACGGCTTTCGCCAGCTGTGCGCCACTCAGATGACTGCCGCTTCGACTCTGGAATGTAGTGATGTATCTATATTTCATCCATGGTCACGTAACGACGCAAGAAATCTTTTTTGTTGCGAGTAAATAGCGATAAACAGCTTTCTGAATCATCGACTCGTTGCTGTTTTTGTTCCATCGAGAGCAATCGCGGCACCCACTTGGAAAAAACCTTTTCCATGCTCAATTTTTCATGAAGGATAGTAAATACACTTCCATATGATATCTGTGTCATCTCAGCAATCTCACGGAGCTTCACTTTACGATCTTTCATTATAATTTTTGTCACTTCACTCACATTTTCCGGTGTAACGGCTTCCACAGGTCTACCCGAGCGTTCCGCGTCATTTGTGTCGGTACGACCACGTTTAAACTCGGCAAACCACCGACAAATCGTTGCTTTTGATGGACAAGAGTCCGGGTAACATTTTTCAATCCATTGTTTTGCTTGCGTGGTGTTTTTACCCATTAAAAAACAATGTTTTATCAGAACACGAAACTCGGTTTTTTCCACTGTTTAAACAAACTACAAAACGACTTTACTCCAACCTCGATAACTCAGCTGTTTCTGGTTCGATCGACTTAAAATTTTGACACGTTTCAAGCAAAGGCTAGTACTCTAGAAAGACGTGGTTACCGGTTTACTACGAGCGCCATCTATGGGTTAGTCTCGGGACTTATTGATCCATGTGTTACGTAGTCTATAAACTCTATAAAAAACTATAAACTCGTGGCCGACTGCTTCTAAGCGTCATCCTCTTTTTATCTTCTTCTGAGGGTGTCGATTTATTCAATATTCAATATTTTCGATGGGATATCTTTGGAGGCCTGCATAGACGTTGGAATTTGATAAATTATGATTTTCTTCTTGCGGACTTCTTTATTTAGTATAATAGTTGCGTAGCTCTTATCTGCTTCTACAGTAACAATGCTTCCTACAATCCTTCTTTGGGTTCTTCAAAAACAATTTTATATTCCTTGGTTATACTTCGTTTATTAGCTATACTGTTTTTAAGATCCGACTAACTTCTTGTTGTACTTCTTTTGCATGAAGACTAGGCAAGGTCTTTACTGCTACCTCCACTTCTTTCATGATTTCTTCCTTGACTGGTGTATCTTCTCTGATGTAATAGCGTTCATTCGTAGGGCTAGTACTTTGATTTCCACTGTTCTTAGTTCTTTAGATTATAAGTTAGCAACTACGTTCTTCAGGTGTTTCGACTCAGTCTAGTTGTTCTTCTTAGCAATCTTCTTTTTTGCATTTCTCTCCAACTCTCAAATTTCCGTTCTTGTTATCCACGTAATTCGGTCGATCAGGTCTCAGTGTCTTTTCTTTAGTATGTCCGTTAATGTTAAATATAACTCCATAATCGTAGTTCGATATAATTTGCAGTTCTCCATACGACAACACGACGAAACTCGTACTACGAATACGTTGCCCACCTTATAGTCAATGCAGTGTTCCGTGGGATTGATGGATTTGGGTTTGAGAATTTTCCGGTTTTTCATTACTTCGATTTTTTTTCGAAAATTAAAATGAACTGTCTCTGGATGTTACTTACGTATATACTCTTGGAATTTAATCACGAGCACACCCTGTACATTTCGAGCGTGCAGAGAAACAAGCGTAATTTTTGGTGTCCAATAACTGTACCCAGTGGCGGCTGGTCAGGTGAGGCAGGTGAGGCAGTGCCTCACCATCTAAATCTTGGAATTATAACAAGAATAATATGTATACTTTTAAAATTCTTTATAAATTAATTATCATCTTTTATTCAGAATTTATCTTATAAACAATAAGAAAATAGTTTTAAATAAACCGGCATTACAAGCAAAGTACAAATTTATCATTTCATTTTAATTCCGTGCGAATGTACGAGCGCGTATACTTGCCCCGACCAACTTCATGCTTGATCTATGTATATCCCTACTAAACACGAATATTTGAGGCCCGGCCACTCATTGCCTCTCATTGAAAATTTATAACGCACTACAGCAGTCAAAAAAATTCTCAATTTCTATGGAAATTACAGTAAAGTATTAGCTACATATTTAAGATAACAAAGAAGAAAAAATATTCAAAAAGTTAATAGATTTTTCTAACTTTATTGTGAGATTTTTGAATTTTTTAATAATATAGAAAGCATTATTAATAGGATAAATTAAGTATTTATTTAATGATATAAAGATGTCTAAAGGTTTACATTCTTCTTGTACAGTTTCTCAATATTTCCTCCACGCAAATAATATGTTTTAAGTTTTAACAGGAGTATTTTTATTGTTTCAAGTAGATATTATTTAGACATCAATGTATGTATGTATTATTTAGTCTGAAGCCAATTTAAACTGAGCCTCTCATCGAATCACAATCGCCGAACTACCGAATATACTCGAGGCTGACATTCTCGGCCCGAATCGCAGATTACAGCAGTTAAACTTGGGGGAATAACAAAGTTAGGTTAAATATTTTAATATTTGTTTAGTGATATTTTCAGTGATTTAAAAATTGTGAATATGGATTTAGAAAATGTAAGAAATACACAAGACATTGTAGATTTTTTAATAAGAAATACGTTCGTTGTTCTATCGGTAGAAGATCAATTATATGTCAAAAACCTTCCAAGACCAAACCCTGGTTTATCAAAATCTCTTACAATACACGGTAAGTCTAACAGAAGTTTCAATAATAATAATAATAATTACGTTTTTTGCTTGATAAGTTTAGAGAATTTCGGGAGTGTGATACATATTTCAGTACTGTATACGAAAATTCGATGTCTGACGAATCTGTTGCACATAAAAGGCGTAGAATTGATGACGTTCCAGATACTAAACAAAATTATAGAAAATTATTTTTCGAAATTCTAGATACGTTTATTAGTCAAATTGAAATTAGATTTATTGATTTAGAAAAACTTGCTTTTTTTGATTTATTAACAGAAAGTAAATTTGAAGAATATTCGAAGGCATTTCCTCAGAGGCTCTTAAATAATTTGTTTGAACAATATAAATTTTTTGATCAAATTCAATTAAAAAATGAATTAGCTGTTATTTATAGTGACATGCAACTCCTTGGTAATTCTAAAACACCATGTGAAATGTTAAGATTTATGCACGAACAAAAGTTAGCCATCTGTATGCCAGAACTTTTTAAATTGCTAAGTATAGTAGTTACCATATCGGTAACTTCCGCGTCCGTTGAGCGAAGTTTTTCCACATTGAAACGTATAAAATCGTATGTTAGAAATACAATTGGACAACAAAGATTTAGTAACTGTGCACTAATTGCAATCGAAAAGGAATTGGTTAAAACGATGACGAGGGATGAACGATTTTATAATGATGTAATTGATTATTTTGCTAACACAAAAAACCGGAGGATACCTTTGCTATACAAGAAGTAAAATCTATTAACTGTAGTTCTACGTGCAATGCCAATAAAGGAAATTTTCTGTATTTTAAAATATTTTCATTTTGCATGTAATTTTGAAATTTTGTTATTGGATTGTTGTTGATTTATATATATACATATGTATATATGTATATATTTGTTATATTATTAAATTTTATATTATAATAGGAATGTATTTATTTTTTATTTTTAAATCCTAGAAGATTGAGTTCTTATTTTCGATTAATGTTTTTAGAATTTGTTTGATTTTTTAGAATATTTATTTTCGTTTCACAAGGGTTTGCTTTGAAACTTCGTTTTCCCTTAAAAATCGAATGGGGCGCGATATAGGGCTCAGTTCACGTCTGGCAGCCCTGTTTGTACTGGAAGCCCTATATATATATATAAATATATATAAACTGTTTTTATATGTAGTAGGTATATAGAGTTTATTAATCAATTGTAAACAATTTTGAATATTTATTATTCTATCTGCCTCACCATGTCAAATACTCACGAGCCGCCACTGACTGTACCGACGTACGACTCGAGAGAGTTTCACATATGTACATATGTCTGCTGTCGTAGCAGGTCTTGTAAGTCGTTCGCTACTATCGATGTAGTAAGAACAGAGCTTTTTTATATCAGGAGATGTTAGTGTACTTTCAAAAGTCAGAGTGCGTATAGCCACGTTTGCAATGGATAATAACCAGTGCTATCTGAGTGAGTTCGAGTAGTCTATACACTCAATTCGTCGAAATGCATTTTTCAAAGTAGTCATTCCTTTATCAATGCGACTTTCTCCTGACTTTGCTTATCACAGTCATCGTTACTTTGCTATCTGCTTTACTATGTTCTTAGCCTTATTGAAGGGGAAATTACTTATGAAAAATGTTGAACAAAACTCTGGGTTCGCAGTAGCTTATAACTACGTTAGGAAGACTGGATAGGTGCGATTATAACTTTCTTTATAGTTCCCGTATATTTTAACGTAGGAAAACGATCGTACGATACATTTTCACGTCGCTGATATGATACATTAAAACGACTACAAAAACTAAATGAACGTACTTTTAAATGACCTAGAAATACACATAACCCAACACAATGTTTCAACAGAAAAAAATACAAAAGCAAGTAAATAAAATAATCAATAATTCAGAAAAGAAAAAGTTTGTAACAAAGGAACAATTTGAATAAATGAAAATATATGACAAAAGAGCACTCGATTGTATAGCCTACTTCAAGTCCATAAACCGAATGTTTTTTATTAATAGAATTTAGTTTATTAAATCTACTATATCTTGGCGAAAATTATGCTTTTTTTTGTTAGAACTACTTTAATTTTTAATCGTTTTCTTCATGAGCAAAGAACAATTTCGAATATAAAGTTTGTTGGAGGACATTAAGTAAATTTATTTCTTGTTTTTTTTGTTAATAATTTCATTACACAATATGTGATCATTGTAATGTATTTTAAAGAAATTTACTCATTTTCATTAAATAATACCAAAAACACATCTCTATAATTACAATTCAGTAACCCAAACTTATATGCAACTGTCTACAACAGATATGTATGTGCAACCTTTGACATGTTGTGGACCAAACATTTATGTGCAAATACGTTCGCGGCCGCGTTTAAAAGTAGTGCATTTTAAAGTAGTGTTCATAATTTTTTACGATAGATATCAGACATAAAATAATACGACAATGTCTCGCGGGCCGGATCAAATCTTACAGCGGGTCGGATACGGCCCGCGGGCTGATTGTTGCCCACATATGGTCTACAATAACAATGTCGACTTTACCACATTCAGAATGTGAATGAGTTTTATAATTCATATACCATATATGTATTTTTTTTTAAAAAATGGGAATAGGATATTCCGTAGACTCCTCTATAAACTCATTCTAAGTAGCTAACCAATCAATCTATCATATCCTAGACATATTCTATGGGCGATAGGTTTGCCGATCATGGAGATCAATTGACAATATTCATGTTGGTTGCAAGAATCGTAATATATTAGCAACACAAGGAAGTGCACTATTTTTTTGCTGGAATGTGTTATTTAGCCCCTGAAGATAAATGCTTCCTGAACTTTGTAAAGATATGTACCTTTGAGCACATAACTAATATCGAAGTAATATTAAAGGGGTCCTACTTCTTCTTATGTTAGTTACACTTCTTACGTTGGAAAAATTTAATAACTGTCATTCTCCTCCTCGATATCATACTATTCGTTTCCAATTATCATAGACCTACAAACAAGAACAAGATACATCTAAAATGAACAATATTGTTCCCCTCTTTATCTCAATGTAACCATAAATTACACCATTCTAATCTAAGGACACGGCGTCGACTAGTCAGAGGTAGCATTATTTGCTTCGGACGATAGGAAATTGATCCAAACGAACGAATACGACTATATGTGAAATGCATTATTATTCTACGATTCATCTCTTTCAAAAGTACATCTTCCACAGATCTTCAGGTATCATGCCGGTCTCTTACTTTTTGAAAATCGCTTAGCTGGCAATTATTTGGTTGTCTTTAAACCCTTAGCTTTTTAATACACTAATTCACAACTGTAAACTATTACAATCGAATAACCCAACTAAACTACATATACGAGGGTGGTCTGAAAAGCTGCCGACCTCAACGTGAAGAGTCGATGTTAGTGTAGAGTATTGAGCTGGCATTAAATATTTGTTTTGAAAGACAATACGCCTACGCAAATCAAAGATGAGTTGGACTCTGTGTACGGGGACTCTGCACCATCATTTACCACAGTGAAATTTTGGGCAGCAGAATTTAAACGTGGCCGTAAGAGCTTGGGAGACGATGAACGTTCGGGACATCAAAAAACTGCAACTACTGACGATAACATCGTTAAAGATCATCAATTGGTGCTAGACAACCGTCGAATTAAAGTGAGAGAGATAAAAAAGGCTATTAATATGTCCAACGAACTTGTTTGTCACATGTTAGATCAAGATTTAGGCATGAGAAAGCTGTGCGCGCGTTGGGTGGCGCGTTCGAATGAACATTTTCAGTGCTCTGTTAACACAGTTTAGGCGCAATAAATCCGAGTTTTGGCGCCGATTAATTTCTGTAGATGAAAGTTGGATACAGCACTATACGCCTGAAACAAAAAACAAGTCAAAACAGTGGACTGCAAAGGGGGAACCGATTCCAAAAAAAGCAAAAACTGTTTTTTCAGCTGGGAAAGTGATGGCGGCGGATTTTTTGGGATAGTAATGGAATTATCTTAATCGATTATCTTCGAAAAGGAAAAACTATTACAGGAGCATACTACGCATCATTACTTGATAAGCTGAAGGCAGAAATTATGAAAAAACGGCCACATTTGCAGAAAAAGAAAATCCTGATTCACCAAGGCAACGCGCCGTCTTACACCATGGCGAAAATCACGAATTACTGCTTGACTATCCGCCTTACTCACCAGATCTAGCTACAAGCGACTTCTTTTTGTTTCCTCATCTAAAAATTGCGCTCGAAGGACAGAGATTTTCGTCAAATGAAGAGGCGATCACCTTCTTGAACGATTATTTTGCAGAGAAAAACCCCGAATAGTATTTGGACGGGTTAAACAGATGGGAGCATCGCTGGGAGAAGCGTGTAGAGTTACAAGGAGACTATGTAGAAAAATAAATATAAATTTTAAGAAAAAAGTCTTGTATCTTTGTTAGCTCGGAAACTTTTCAGACCACCTTCGTATACTATGATTATGTCCATTTTACTAGATTTCGAATGTGAATGTTTTAAAGGGAACGCGTAAGGAGAAGTGCTAGATACAATCTAGGTATATTTATAGCCAATTCAATTAAGAAAATAATGGATGACAACCAGTATTACGTTGAAATGCACGATTCACATCCAGCCTTTCCATAATGGCAAATAAAATCGATAACCATACCAATTAATGAAACAAATTTAGGAAGTTTTTTTCGCCGGGCCTCGTATAAGATGTCAGAGTAGTGGAATTAACATTGACAAATTGCAAACTACCATATGCAGCATAAATTTGCAATTTCGAGGAAGAGAATATGATACTGCGAAATCAAATTAATTCGCAGCATTCTAAATATTCTATTGAGCAATATATGTCCCTTTGATTTCGTTTCCTTTGTCCCGGAACACTGGTAAATATTTTTGCGAATTTCTCGCTTTTAAAATGGCCTCTACTTTGTACAATGGCCAATGTTATTGCACTTTACAAGTTGAAGAAGTGAGGCGACCGTAAATTTCTTATACGAGGAAAGGAATGCTTTCAGGTTAAAATTTCCAAGTCCGTTCATTTAAAAATACTTTCCAGAAGCGTAGATGTTGCATGAAAGAGTTGAACGTAATATTAAAATGTTGAAAAATGTTCGTGTGTCTGATGATCTTTTCGTTGCAAGTGATAACAATGTTATAATCAATTCGCAATATCATTACTTTTAACCACAGAGAAGCTATATTAAATAAAAGCAATATCCAAAATGTAATTTAAGAATTCTTCCTATCAATTTACGTAAATCTCTCACAAAATTATGCATCTATAAGAGCGAAAATCTTACTGAACAACATTAATTCCTTCGACGATTTTTTTTGGAACAACCTTTTTTACTAAGCATATTTTAGAAATACAGAAATACATAAATTTATTGTATAAATTTTTAATACACAAATTCAAGTTTTATTTTGAAAAACATAGTCTCAATGCGGTTTTAAACGTTTCAAATCTGCAGTAAACTCATTGTAATGTGTAAAGATACTAATATTACATTGCACGTCATGAGTATAGATGTGGAAAGCTCCGCGAGCGTTATCAATTCTCAGTTATGATTTGCTCGCAGCCTGGAATGAATGTGCTTATAGACCCCCGATTTGTTGAAATCCAACAAATCGGGAGTCTATAAACTTTCTTATGGTGATAGCTCTAATATATATATGTGGGATCCTGGTTCCCGAACACACCCCGATACAAGTCAGTGACTAACAAGACGTTGAAGAAGTAAGACGTGTGTGTGTGCGAGTGCGAAGACGACGACGAACAATAACTTAGTTATATATTATACTAATCATCTATGTTATTTAGTTTTAATACAATACTTCTCGTTGATATATCGTTTAGTTATTTACCTACGAATACTAAGAACCTAAAATCATATGGGACAATCATACCCCACATATATATACACTACCATGTCATTAATGTAAGGATTCCTCCTTCAGTTTGGTCGGCGAAAAATCTTTTTACAATCCTTGCTGCGTATTTGGGGTCGTTATCTTGCCGATAAACAAACCCGAGCCCATCAACTGCATCGCTGACGGAAGAGTATGCTCTTGCAATATACCCAAATAGACTTCTTTTGTCATTTTTTATTTATTTCTAAAAATTTCAATTTTGGATTCATCTTTCCATAAGACTTATTTCCATTTTTCGACAGTCCAGTACTTGTGTGTTCTCGCCCAGGCCAATCTTTTTTGTTTATGTTGTGTAGACAGACGTTGTTTTTTTACTGCTACTCGACCTCTAAGTCCAGCTTCAGCTAAACGGCGTTTGGTTATTGTCACGATAACCCTGGCTTCGTGGCTTCGTGTACGTTATATCGTGCTGCTATTTCCGGGGCTGTAAGGCGACGATTGCGCAAGGACATTAATTTCAGATATTCATCTTCTCTTTTAATAGTTTTCGGTCCCCGAGTTGGTCAGTTTCTGCCATTCTCTTCATAGTTTGACGAACACAATACTTGGAAACTTTTAGTTTTCGATTGCTCTATTAGAAAGCTTTGTTTCGTGCAAAGCAGTAATTCCCGCGCTTTGTTCAAGACTTAGCTGCATTCTTCTTCCCATGCTTTAAAAATAATTAAAAAATACGCTGACTCGATAGCACTTGCTGACACTTGTTGACACTTCATTAACAACGTGAATACTTAATATTCACTGTGTAATAGATATAAATATACCCTTAAAAGCGCACAAATATCAAGTAAAGACTGGCTATTATGTGCACGTAATAAATTATACAATAAACAATTCCGAGTAAGGGATAATCTCCATGAAACCCTCATTATATTTCTTGCCTGAATATTATTTCTTGAAATAGAAGATAAGGCGTTCATTCGTTTATACAAAATACCTCGGTTAAACACCGTCGTAACTATGCGTTCTGAACGTGCAGCTCTAAAAGAAGACTGATAACTTGTTACATGTTACCTGTAGAATTAGTGTTTTACACCTCGTGACGGAAGCTGTTCAAAGATGTTATCGAGCAGTAGGTGCATTAATTGCAAGTTTCATACAAAGGCAGTATTTCGCAAGTCAACGTACTTAAGAATTTCACAGACGGCGTCCGCATATTTCTGAACCACCAAAACCGATTCTTTCACGCGGTGGAACGTGAGTACAAGCATTGTTTTGCTGTCATAAATATATCAGAAAACGCCAGACAAAATTTCAAAGTTAGTTAGGTTAAAACATACAAACTATTCCCAACTGTTCGAAGTAGTGGAGGGAATATAAATCCTTCGTTGTCATTAGTGTAATCAGTGCAAGTAGTGAATGCTGTTCACTTATAGCTATTCGCTGCAGAAAAAAGATTTTACCATCCTCATACAAATTTGTAAAAGTGTCTCTACAGATTCGTTAATTAATTTCAAAAATTATTTCAATTATGCAATTTTATATCACTAGATGTAGAACAATCATTTTCTGCATATAATATTTGTCTCCACGGCGTACTCGATTTGCTGAAATAACTGTGGGAAAATGTCTTGTGCTGCAAATATTTAACAGGTCCTATCCAAATTGTGACTTCAAGGAAGACGCTTAAAATAGTAAGTGTCTCACCGCCTTTTATAAAATACTACTTACCATTTATTTTAATTTATGTACCAACTATTAAGCGCACATCTATGGCGTTCAGCTGAATTTCGCTTCTTTAGTAATTAGTTATATGTAACGAGCAATATAATTACATTTTTAAAATAAGAATATTAAAAGTCAAACTGTCAGGTTGTTACAAATGTAATGTCCGTTTTTTCCTTCAGTCTGAACTAAATCGCACCTGTGTAAAGACGTGTATGTTTTTGGTGAAAATTATTATTGTATTTGTAGAAAAGGGTATTTATTTTGAAGTGTGTACCTGTTCCATTTCTTGGAAAGATTAATACACTTGTCCTTGTCCCGCCTGTGGAAATGCTATCGGCAAGAGATATTCGGGCAATTTACCTCATTCAATTTAAAAAGGGATTAAATGCAGCTGCAGCAACGCGAGAAATTAATCAGACGTTCGGTGAAACCACGTGTAATGAACGCACATTACGGCGATGGTTTAAAAAATTCAGCGAGGGAAATTTCGATTTGAAAAATGAGCCTCGCGGATATGCGCGTAGCACCGTTAATGACGACGAGCTGCGTGTAGAAGTTGAAAGTAATCCGTCGACAACAGTGCGTAGCCTTGCAGAAACATTTCAAGTGTCCATTGCCACCATTAGTCGTCACCTTTCTTCGATTGGCAAAGTGAAGAAACTCGATCGATGGGTGCCGCACCAATTAACGGAAACCAATAAGCTCCGTCGATTAGAGGTGACTACCTCTTTGGCTAATCGACAAAAAGTTGAACCGTTTCTTCATCGAGTGGTAACGTGTGACGAAAAGCGGATACTTTATGATAATCGGAGACGGTCAGGACAATGGTTAGATCGAGGTGAAGCACCAAGACAACATGCACGAGCATCACTTCACCCGCGAAAGATTGTGGTAACTGTATGGTGGACCAGTAAGGGTATTATACACTATTCATTTTTGCACCCTGGTGAAACCATCACAGCAGCGTCCTATTGTGCCGAACTGGAAACTATGCATGGAAAATTGAGCCGCTTGCAGCCCTCACTAGTCAATAGACATGGACCCATACTTCTTCATGATAATGCAAGACCTCATGTTGCACGACAGACAATCCAAAAACTTTCGGAATTTGGTTACGAAATTCTCCCTCACCCACCTTATTCACCTGACCTTTCGCCAACCGATTTTAATTTTATCCGAAGTTTAGACAATCACTTAGAAAATAGGGACTTCCCTGACCGGGAGTCTGTAATAGCAGTGTTTGAGCAATATGTGAGCCGTCAAAACCTAGATTTCTTTTCGAAGGGAATTTTTCAGCTTCCAGGCCGTTGGCAACAAACTATTGATGTAAATGGAGACTATTTTGCAGAATAAATATTTATATTTTTTTAAATAAAGATTTTTTTATTCCTTACAAAATCGGATATTTCATATGTAACAACCTGATACTTTCGCCCCTATCCAAATGCACTCGCTCAAAATATATACAATTATATCTCCCTTTCACTTGTTCTGTACTATATTTTCCCAGCATGAATTCATTCTTATTTAAATATTATAATCGTTTTTTATACTTTGTCATATTACATAAAACGGAAGTCTTAATTAAAACTAATGGTATTTATATATATATATATATATATATATATATATATATATATATATATATATATATATACAAGTGTAATAACAACTAAAAGATGTATTTTAAGAATATTATACGCTTTTTATGAAATTTGGCTAATTTTTTTTTACTTTTTGTTCGCAAGAACAATTCCAGTAAATCAGGTCCAGTCAATAAAGAGGATGTTCACCCTGGGCCCGGCATTCTTCACTGCCTTAATTTCGAAGCAAGTTTTTCGACAATTCGGTTTTATGAATGATTAATCGTCCACCTGCTGACTTATAATCCATCTGTGTTACGAAATCTAACTGGCAAGAAACTACTTCGTTTATTATCAATATAGAACGACTTGGACTTGAGGGTTATTAATTAATGAAATAAAGTATAATTACTTGTGGAGGAAATTATTGTTTTGCACAATCATCACAACAATCAAAAGAAGGAATTAATAAAATTAATCTAATCGAATCCAGTTGGCGTGTTTCGTTTATAACATTTTGCAATGTATACAAGGTGCGATAATTTAATTCCAAGAATGCCTATTTGGTATGGCCTATGATAAAATTATGTCGAAATCACAGAAGTGTACGAATACTCCTGTGATTTCGACATAAATTTGTCACGAGTTTCAAGTGGTTGAACTTTCATCTGTGTGAACTTTAAACTGGAGTCAGTCGTTAATTTAACTATTGGAAAATAGCTTTTCGGGTATCGTATAGAGTTGTGTCTCGCCAGTTCTTAGAAGGGCTGTTCTGGCTATGTTTGCAAACTTGAACTAACACTTGCGTAAAGTTAGTCAGTCGTTAGTTCAACTAATGGGAAAGGCTGCATTGCTAGGAACGTTGGCTTTTCGGGTATCGTACTGCGTTGTGTCTTGCCAGTCCTTAAAAGGGTTATTCTAGCAATGTTTCAACAATATCGCAATCATCTTCTTCTCTTGGTTCTCGTTCAGTTTCAAACAGGTCAACTAATTGTCAATGGGGGGCGAGTCATAGCAGGGATACGTGTGTCGTGCAATTACTAAGCTATTCAATAGTGTTATTCAGCAGATAGATGTGTTTCTAAAGTGGTTGGAGAATGACTAAGTAACTATATATTTTCATACGCCATAGTACTAGCAGGACAAATTATTTTTTAGCTTGCATCTTTAAATATGCAATTACGAATCATCCTCCACCAAGGCAATGCAAGTTCGCGCACAGCACGGAAGACGACTGAATTTTTAGCGCAACAAAATGTCGAATTATTGGACTATCCTCCGTACAGTCCGAACCTAAGTCCCTACGAGTTGTTTACCTTTCCGAAAATCAAGCACGGACTGCGTAAGCAAAGGTTCCAGTCGTCAGAAGGAGCAGTCGATGTCTTCAAAAATGCAATTTTGACCGTACCAACAAACGAGTGGAACAACTGTTTCCTGAGTTGGTTCCAGCGCATGCAAAAGTGCATTAATCTTCGTGAAGAATACTTTGAAAATCAATTAAGTCTTTAAAAGCTATCTACAGTTTTATTCCAGTTTTATATGCAAAACTTAAAACAAAATCACGTATTATAATACACTGTAATTTGTTATAACATACTTGCAATGGTCTGTTACTAATAGATAAGTTCTGATTCTTCCTAAAATAAACGAAGAAGTGGTGCGGAGTGGCATTTAATCAGTCCACGAATTCTAATATTCGCTTCACCCATCTCCAAGCAAGATGCTACAAAATACATGCTGAAACTATTCAATTGTTTAATTGACTGAAATGTTATAATTATTTTTCGACTACACCACGAATTGTTTTAGATTTGGAAATGTTGGAAGTAATATTTTAAAAATATTAATTTTCGTATTTAAACATGATTAAAAGAGAAACGACATTGCTGAGGTTAATTATAAAAGCAGATCGGAAACTATGAACAATGATCGGAAACTATGAACGATATAGTCAAGAATGACGATCTCCGTAGCTGCCCTACATTTTTTAATCATAAATTTCTGGTGTTCATTTTACGGTTGCTTTGAAGATAATGTCACTTTAAAAGAAATCGACTTTTCGTTAACGACTCCAAACGTACACTTTCGGATCGCAAAAGTATAGCATAAATATGTTTCTTATTTAATATTTAATGGCGACTGCATTTTCTTCCACTAACAATAAGTAAAACGCTCGCTTCGGTTTCTCATATCGTATTCCATGTTAATTAAATTCAACAACTGAAATAACTGCGAAGCGAACTAGCTGAGAAGTAGCTTATGGGAAATACTATTCGAAATGCATATTCGTGCTTTATGATACCTTAAAAAGATGCAAGTAAATGTACAACTTGCATATGAACTTTGCAGTTTCGTCTTGTTTCTTTTTATTACGGAAAATTTTATTTTGTGTATACAGTAACTACCACAAAAAGATTTACGATATATACGCAAATATATCTGCTGAATTCATGTAGATGGTCTTTATAATAATAATATTTTAACAAAATTGGTCGCTAGTTAACCGAGGTATTGTCAGACCTTGCTTATGAGTCTCTCAGATGGTTGCAGAAGTCATTGAATGAAGACTCAACCCAAACTCAAAAACAATTGGCAGAGGCGTTAATGTGGCCCAAGAAATGATTAACGACCGATTACGAGCCAAATCCAAAAGATGGGAAAATAGATACCACATCAACTGAATGACAAATGGAAAATCGAAAAATTATCTGTGAAATGCTGCTTCCAATGTATAATCGGAAGTAATTTCTGCGTCGAAGCCTGATGAAGCTGTTAATAGTAATCGCTATCGATAATAAATTATTAATTTGAACCATTGATAGAAGAACGTCCAAAATTGGCCCGAAGACACGGTAAAATGATTTTACAGCACGATAATGCGCCGTATCATACAGCAAAACAGGTCAAGGAAGCACTGAAAGCACTTGGGTGGGACATAATATTGCACCTGCCGTACTCTTCAGAGCTTGCCCTGTCCAGTGATCACCTATTTGCGTCAGTGAGACACGCGCTAGCAGAGCAGCAATTTCGAAGAAGTTTGAAAATGGCTTGACGGATGATTTTGCTCAAAGAACAAACAGTTTTTTTGGGATCGCATCCATAAATTGCTTGAAGGATGGGCAAGATTTGTGGAAGGAATCAAATGGTCAATACTTTAAGTAAATAAATTTTTTCATTATCTTAAAAATTATGTAGTTTTTTTTACGAAAAAACCGGTAATAATTTTCCGGTTCACCTGGTATAAAGTAGACATAGATAATTTATTTTTTAGGGATTAAGTTATAATAAATTCTGTTAAGATTTAAAAAACCCAGACATAAAAAAAATAAATTTAGAGTCTAATGTCTTGTGACATAATTATTATTATTATTAAATTTTTTTTGTTACGATTTAGCACGTCTTACTGTCCTTGATTCGGTCGATTCGACAAACCAGTATGTAACACGACGCAGGTACGGAATATTTATCAATTCATCGTAATAGCACTTAAAACAGTTTACGATGAAATTACATTGTTATTTTATGGGCGTCGTGGGAACAATAACGTTACAATACCACCTGGTCATTTCGTGACGTAAACACAAATTTGCAGATCACAAACTTAAGCGAATGCACTTTCTCTCTCTCTCTAATAATTCACGGACGCTTTCGTTTCCGATATGTTTCTGTAATGAACCGTATTATCCACGCAAACAGATTTGTGGTGGATATTGCCTTTGACAAAACCGATCCCGATATTGTTTGCTGTATTAATGTTCGGGTGCTTTCTGGTATTGTGTTCGAAAATTCCGTTTTCTGCTTCAGTAAGAGCAGCATGTATATATTAGTAACTTAAACAAAGCTGCCATTCTAGATAGAATATCTGCCGTGTCTGGTGGAAAATTTTATGGCATTTTTGGCTATTTATTTATGGCTATCAAATACTCTTAATATAACGGGTGTTTCAAATTGGGCGGCTTTTCCTTAAGAATAAATAAAATATAGATGGCGCACTGAATTTGTCTGGGTATGTGGGCATTTAAAAATGTGATGTATGACATTTATAAAAACGGCTTCGTGCACGATACAACGACGCGTTAAAATTGTTGTGTCTTATTTTATGAAAATCAGCGTTCTGTCAAAAAGAGTTTTTCGAAAATTACGTGAATTTTATGGTTTACATAATCGTCCATCTGAAAGCACTAATGGTCGAATTATTAAAAAATTTCAAGAGACCGGTTCCGTGGAAAATACAGTCGTAGTGGTCGTTCACAAGAAAATATTGGTTTGGTTCGTGAAAGTGTTGCTGAAGATCCTGAAATGTCCATTAGACGACGTTCACAACAACTTGGACTTAGCGGATCAACAACATGGCGTATTTTACACAAGGATTTAGCTCTGAAGGCGTATAATATTCAAATAACACAGGAACTGAAGACATTGGATCATTTAAAACGTCGTTCATTTGTCAATTTCATCAATCAATAACCAGCTGATTTTTCTCAAAAAATAATGTTTTCTGATGAGGTACATTTTGAACTTGGTGGCTATGTTAATAAACAAAATTGCCGTATCTGGGGTGAGGAAAATCCACGAATTATTCATGAGAAACCTATGAATCCTAAACGAGTTACTGTTTGGTGTACATTGGTCAGGTGGTGTAATTGGACCTTACTTCTTTGAAAATGCTGCTGGTGAAACTGTAACTGTCAATGGTGATCGATATCGTCGGATGATAACCGAATTTTTGTGGCCTGAATTAATGAATATTGATCTAGGGGATATGTGGTTTTAACAGGATGGCGCTACACGTCACTTTGCACACGAATCAATTGATTTATCGAGAGAAAAATTTCCTGGACGTGTAATCTCAAGAAACGGTGATGTTAGATGACCACCAGATGTATACAGTCGACCTTTATCAATTTAAGGAAGTAGCTTGTTTCTGGAAAAAATAAATGTTGCGTATGTTTGTCATCCCACGCAGAGTCGGTTGAAAATCCAGCTTTTTAACTGCAATTTTTATCTCTTTCATTTACAATTTCTGCTGTCCACGCTTTGTGTAATATTTTAACTACAACTCATAAGCTAGCTAATGTTGGGAAATGAAACAGAAGCTTTAAGATCTCGTATAATGTTGCGAGTTTCGTGAAAAATGGAATTAATGCGCGAAAATTTTCGAGCCATGATTTTCTGCCATTTTGAAGCCGGTCTCAATAGATAAGAGTGCTCTATTCTTGGAGACTGTTGAACTGTGGTACAACGAGTTTCAGTGTAGACGTGTTTTGCTCAAAGATGAGCGTCCTGATGAACGGGTTGCCACTGCAGTCGCTCAAAAAAAAATATCGACACCCTGTCCAACATGATTTGAGAACTAAAATTCAACGATTTGTGCACGTTGTTCAATTGTGTACTGTTCCATTTTAAATTCCCTAAGTCTTCTTTACAAAATACTGAAAAGAAATTAAAAAAATTATGATAAAATAGTTATAAGAAATTCAAACCCTTTCGTTAATTTTGGGCCATCCTATACATTCCCTATACACGGCAATAAATTTCTAAGACCAGGTAATGAAACGAATATAAAATATACAGATAGAGCATATTTACCGTATTTTTTAATTGGAGGTTTTCGAAAATTTAAAAGAAAGTACTCAGAATTTATTATCCCCATCTACCTTATCTGCCTGTCCTACCTTGAGAGATTTTGCCTTAAAGATAACCGGCGTAACCGCGAACCACTTGGAAATTATAGAAAATCGATTCGGTCGGTCCTTGAGAACGACATCATCAGTCTTGACGATCCAATTCAGCGAGTAATTATCCGATGATGGATAAAAGAGGAGATTATAACGGCGGTTCGTTAAAGTTTTTGTTTCGCGTTAATTTGAGTGTCGTGATTTTCACTTGTTTAGCCAACGTACCAACGTGAACTTGTAAAACGAAATTGTAAACTTGAGTAAAAATTTAAAGTTTTTCTATTAAACGTAATTTTCTTTATTTAAAATAATGATTTGTGAAATTAAGTCAGATATTAAAAGATTCTTGACAGATTTTTTCTAAAATCTTTAAGATTATGTTATAAAAGCGGTACTTAATATATTCACTAATATTTCTTGAACATATCTGCTTAAATTATTATCCAAACAGTCTCACCAGGTTAGTGCAACAAAAGAAGAAAATGTATAGCAGTTTGTGTTTATCCGGACAGAATTATTCACTCACGTGTACATTATATGACTTATGTCAAGTTTAAAGTGTATAAATATATATGTTGCGACTACTTAGTTGTACATTTGGCGAGATGAACACGAGCTTCCATACATTTTCTTCTTTCGGACAATTGCTTGTTTGTACGATAGATGGAAGTCAAGTTCTTTTTCATTTTCGCTGTATTTCAAAAGGTACGATAAAGCTACAGAGAATAGTTCATTAATGATATCAAATGTTGCTTGATGAGGGTTGAATTACTCGAAAAACTTCGCAATCAGGATCTTATTAACAGTTCAAGTACTCCCTTGTGGGTACACTACATGGCTTAGGCCAAGTTTAAAGTATATCAATATACACGTCGTGACAACTTAGTTGTACGTATGTATGGAAGCTTGTGTTCATCATCTCGCACACAAGCTTCCATACATTCTCTTCTTTTGGACAATTGCTTGTTTGTACGATAGAGGAAAGTAAAGTTTTTTTCATTTTTCAAAAGATACGTTAATGATATCAAATATTGCTTGGCGAAGGTTGAATTACTCGAAAAACGTCACAATCAGGACCTCATTAACATTTCAAGTACTCTCTTGTGGGTACACCGTATGGCTTAAATCAAGTTTAAAGCGTATCAATATACATCTCGTAACAACTTAGTTGTACATTTGGAGGGACGAACACGGGCTTCTATACATTTTCTTCTTCCGGCCAATTGCTTATTTATACGATAGAGGGAACTAAAGTTTTTTTTCCTTTTCACTGTATTTCAAAAGATACGATAAATTTATAGAAATCAGTTCATTAATGAGATCAAAGGGTGCTTGATGAGAGATGAATTACTCGAAATGCGTCTCAATCAGGATCTCATTAACATTTCAATTATTTTCTTGTGGGTACACTATATGGCTTATGCCAAGTTTAAAGGGTTCTGTCCATATATGCGTCGTGACAAATGTCTATACACTTCTTTCTTTCGGAAACTCGTTTGTTTGTACGATAGATGGTAGTATGACAAATCTAGTAATGGATATTATTTAGAATAAAGTCAGGTATCAGTCCCGGAATATAGACAAGACTATATTAGAAGCCTCCATCGTAAAATAGAACACAATTTGATGGTTTTGGAGAGGCCGTTGCTTGAAAATAACTAATTCGTATCTAAAAAGAAGCAAGAATATGGGCCAATTGGCATTACTTTTCGACGTAATATTTAGGAAAAATGGCGTTTCTAAATTTAGCACTAACAAATGAGCAGTCAATAAAAACTTTAGATTAAAATTTACAATTAATAACCTACCGTGGGTTTTCATTTAATAAATGCTTCCATAATACAATTTATGGCACATTAGAAGTAGTCGAATTAACAGTCTCCGTGATCTAATGGTAAGGGCGCATTCGCGGATAGAATGAGATCTTGGGTTCGACTCCCACGCGGAGAACAGAAATTATTTCAATAAGTAATTTGGCTTTAGACTCAATAAATCCAATAGAGGAATCCAAGATGCGTATTTATTGTAAAAAAACTGTTGTAGAAAGCAGCGAGAGAACAGATAAATCTACGCACACATGCTTTACAGATCTATAAAAGGCTTGTGACACAATAAACAGAGATGATTATGGAACATTCTAGGATGGAGAGGTATAAACTAAAGCACAATTAGAAGTATCGGAAGTTTATACAAGAACACGAAAAATAATGTTGGAGCAAAGTAGGAGGTGCCGAAGATGTTCGAGATAAATAAAAGCAAGGCAAATGCATACTGAGGTAGAAACAGATAACGCAATAAAAGTAGTTTCAAATAAAGTCAAGGAATATAAAGTGGAAGATGGAGAATATGTATTGGAAGATGGAGACGGTGAAGGTATGTAGCTAAAATATTTTATGCAGACGATATGGTGGCATTCGAGGCCTTGAATAAAAATCTACGCTACACTACGGAAATATAGTATGAAAATTAACAGAAATAATACGAAAATTATAGTTCCGAGCCAACAAGAAAAAATATTCTCAATGAGAATTGAAATTAAATAAATAAAATATATAGAAAAGTCTAAATACTTGGTCATGTAGCAGCAATTCCTCTACAAGATCGAAGAATTGGTACTGCCAATTAGTATACAACCATTTATGTGCCACAAGTCACCGCCGGGCTTCGAAAGACCAACCCCGAACGACGAATCATCCTCCAGCAAAATAATGCAAGTTCGCAAACAGCACGCAGACAATTAAATTTTGTGTCCAAAAAGATGGTCGCGACATTTGATTCGAAAGCAGGTCATGTAGCAACAATTCCTCTGTTATATCAATGAACTGTTACTGCCGATTAGTGTCCAAACATTTGTTTGCCACAAGTCATCGCCGAGCTTCAAAAAACCAACCTCGAACGATAAATCATCCTGCATCAAATCAATGCAAGTTAGCACACAGCACGCAAGATAATTGAATTTTTAAAGCAACAAAACGTCGAATTGTAAGACCATCCTCTGTACAGTCTAGACCTAAGTCCCAACGATTTCTTTACCTTTCCCAAAATCAAGAACGGACTGCGTGGTTAAAGGTTCCAGTCGCCAGAAGGAGCAGTCGATGCCTTCAAAAACGCAATTTTGACTATACCAACAAACGAATGAAACAACTGCTTCTAGGGTTGGTTCGAGCGAATGCAAAAGTGTATTAATCTTCGTGGAGAATACTTCGAAAAGCAAAGTCTTTAAAAGCTATCTACTGTTTTATTTCAGTTTTATATGCAAAATTTAGAAGACAACCCACGTAGAATAATTCGAATGCTTTTTTTTCTATTTAGTGTCCAAATAATTCTGCTAGTATAAATATAGCAAATTTATACTAGCAGAATTATATGCAGATGTACCTCCACATACCGAAGAGTTCACTGTTCAAATAAAATCGTATAAAATATATTCGTGTTTTATTTCAATACATAGAGCTTTCAAAACAGAGAGTTATCTTAATGGCTATGAACTTTAGTATATGTTTTTGTCTTCAATGTTCAGGATAGAGTTCTCCTAGGTAAAGTATTGTACTAAAAGTAAAATACTTGTTTCAAATTAAATTATAAGTTTTAAATCCTTAAAATAGGCTATTTGACTAATTTTGGGAAATTGTTTTAAATTATTGTTTATTACATAATAAGGACATATCATTGATATTCCCGACATATCTATTGTATTGTCAATAAAAATCAATGTTGAAGTTTAAACGTCCAAGACCGCGCCAAAAACGCTGTTTGTGTAATGGCGCTGGTCATATGGCATGCGTGACGTCACAGGCTAGGACGGGATAAGTAAATCAAGAAGTAAACCTGAATAAAACAGCGTCGCTGAAGTTAATTTCATGTTTTCTTCAAATTTATTGGATAGAATGGGGTATAAATGGTGTGTAGTGCTACAATGTACAAATACATCTATAAAGAGTCCACACAAACTGTTTGTTTCTGTTCCAAAGAATTCCCAAAGCATGTTATTTTTTAATCCAGTTGTTGCATAAACATACAAATATAAAAGTAGAACACATTTTGTTATGCTTGAAAAAAATTAGATTGAATAACACATTTTCTGAATTAGAGGATAATTTTGGAATATCACTATCTTATGCTAGTAAATTGTTTTTGCGAAATATACCTATAATAAGTTGTTTTTTAAAACCCTTTATCATAAACTTAGACAAAAAATTAATTAAAAAGAATCTCCCAATTGCATTTAGACATAACTATCACAATATGAGCTGCATCATTGATTGTTTAGAAATCGATGTACAAATACCATCAAAGGCTCTTCATCAGACACTGACATGGTCAGAGTACAAAAAGGGGAATACGGCGAAGTATTTAATATCCTGCACTCCGAATGGTTTGGTTAATTATATTTCAGAAGGGTTTGGGGGTAGAACAAGTGATGTTACCATACTAGAAAACTGTAACTTTCTAGATGGGTTAGAACAGGGAACTTGTATCTTAGCTGACAAAGGCTTTAAGCACCTTGAACAGGCACTTCATCAAAAAGGCATGCAATTATTAAGGCCACCCAGTGTAAACGCTGGTGCAAAACTATCAAAAACAGAATTTCGACAAACTAAAATAATTGCTAGCCTGCGAATTCATATTGAGAGGGTGATAAGGCGATTAAGAGAATTCCATATGCTAAAGCAACATTCAGTTATAAATAATAACATTCTCCGTGTACTTGATCATGTCGTTATTATTGCATGTCCTCTAATAAATTTGCAGGATTCTCTTATTAAATAATGTAAATATCTAAATAATGTAAAATAAAATAATAAAACAAGAAATACAGAATGGTTTTTTATTTATCTCAAACTGGTGTTACTATACAAAATAGGATATATATTTGTTTTCCAGAAAATAGCTAACGTTTCGCCAGTATCGCCGTGTATGCTAGCCTATGACGTCACCAGAGTTGCCACCAATAACATAGTGTTCCCGTTACAGATAAAATTTCAAAAATTATGGGATTGTTTTTTGTGTAATTTGTCAAAGATGAACATAATTTAGTATAAAATAAAGTGAAATATGTTCTTTTACGATATTACCCGATAGGATGACCACATATTGTGGTATATTTTCAATATAGTCAAATACCCTATTAAAGTAAAAAACTCTAACACTTCTGACTGCTTCAAGCTAGTTACTAAGTTCTGTGCTCGTTATTCGTGTATTTCTGAGAACTTGCATCCCTAGTACTTGCAAGTCGCTTTCTACTTTGATTACGTCTTCTCGAGTATTATTCAGCTTTCTTAAATCTTCCTAAACCATTCGACTGACTTCGCATGATTCACGCCAGCAAATTAGTCACATAACGCATTGTACGTTTCCCTTATGACAAAATCGATGATCTTACACACTCATCATTGGTTAGATGATTTAGCAGGTTCATGATTTGCAATTTAAACTTTATTTTAATTTTCGTCTTTTGTGTGTTTTGGCTTTCAACGTTACAGATCGTGTGCGGAATTTGTTTTCGTACGGGTATTTTGCCGTAGTTTTCCATGTACGACACTGTTTAATTATCTGCTTATGATGACAACCTAGTTGTCGAAATACGTGCACAGAATACGAAAATTAATGTGGAAAGGGGTTATATATCAATCTTCAGTGATTAAGTTAATCAACCAGAGGCTCCATCAAAATTACCTTAAACTTTATTAACCTAAATTAAATGGTCTTAAAATTAACAAATGCTTGAACTGTACATTAAACAACTCGAGAAAAACTGTATAATAAAGTTTGACAATAATTTTCTGCTAAAAATGTAACAACTTTGTAGTAAGATAAAGTTTCTAGATTATGTTTAAATAAAATCAAAAAGAAAATACACACATTTAACAAATATATCAGAAACATTAAGTGTTGCGTTCATTTCGAACATGAGTTTACATTATATAATAGTTTATTTAAGTATTGACATGTTTCTAGCATGTACATTTTATTATTAGAAATAAATACGTTATTATTTACTTCAAACTCGGATAAAAATTTGATGAATGTAGATTAATGAATGATAATGAATACACTATGTGATAACGGATTGTATCTTTAAAAAGTAAAGTCTATTTGATAATATAATTATTTTATGGGAAATGTCTGCGGACGCAAGAAGAATATTTCTTCTTCAGAAAAGAGTACTACGAATTATGGAAAATACAAAGCAGCTAGAAACATGTAAAAATGAGTTTATTTAAGAAAAAATATTAACAATACCATCTGAATATATAATGGGTGTTTTTTTAAGGGCTTCAGAACTTAAAATGATAATACAAGACAGAAACATTGCTAGAATAAAATTTTCTTTATTATAATCTGGTAGATAATTTCATGGCATTTATTTTTTAAATATGATTTTCGGCATATGTCCACCGCGGCTACGAATTACATAGTTCATTTGATCAGTCCAATTTTCGACTACTTTTTCCAATAAATCTGGCCATATGGCGTCAATGGTGGTTTGAATATTGGCTTTCAATACTTCAAGAGTTGCTGGGTTGTCAGCATAAACCAATGACTTCACATAGTTCCAAAAAAGTAATCCAGAAGCATTAAATCTCACGAACGAGGGGGCCAGTGAACAAATTGATTTTGCAATAAATCGATTGTTAAGGGCGATGTATGGCAAGTTGCGCCATCTTGTTGAAACAAAACGTAGCCAATGTTTAGCCGATTAATTTCGGCTCGCCAGTCACCGTAACGGCAGCTCATTTCGAAAGAAATAAGGGCCGATGATGCCGCCAGCGTATAAACCACACAAAGCAGTCAATTTTAATGTATGTAATGGTGATTGAGGATTGTCTTCGCTCCAGATACGGTAATTTTACTTATTGACGTAGCCATTTAACCAGAAATGAGCTCCATCACTAAACACAATTCTTTGACAAAAATGCTCATCTTCAGCTAGTTTCAAATGAACGCAATGAGCAAAAATGAGACGCAAAGGATGGTCGACCTGTATTTTATATGCACGTAAGCCAAGATCCTTACGTAAAATTTTCCACGTAGTCAAAGGACAAAGGCCAACAAATTGTATTTTAGCTACTGGAATGTATTGTTAGTTTTACTTTGACTTTTTTTGTAAAGGCTGTCCCAAAATTAACGCAAGATTTGAATTAAATAGAAAACAGTTTTTAGTCTTTTGATTGTTATTTTTTTATTGAATCATAAAGTACATAGGATAGGGTTATTTATGGAATTACGTATCGGGCAAATGGCCTCCACAGTTTTGCATGCATATACGCACTCATTTGTCGAAATTTTCCATGGCCATTATTATCTCCTCTTTAATGCACGGGTGGTTGTGGTCATTAGGCTTCAGTTGTTGTGTTAATTGAATTTTATAAGCATGGAGACACATACCTTTAGTGAGTATACACTGTAGAGAGCTTCTTGAAATTTGCAATTCTTGTCCACGACGCCGAATTGAGATTCCTGGATTGTCACCGACACTCTCACGCACTGCTTCGATATTGACATTTGAACGGCTTGTTTTTGGACGACTAGTGTGCGTCTCCATCGGATCCAGTCTCCCTGAATTTTTCAATTAATCTCTTCACAGTTGACGAAGTTAAAACACTATTCCGACCATATTTTGTATGAAATTTTCGAACTGCGGCCGCCAAGCTTTCATTATTTTTGAAATATTGTTCAATAATGAAGACACGTTGTTCTATCGTGTAACGCTCCATTTTTGCTAACCCTAAACTGTCAGCTATCGAATCGTTTTTTTAAGGTTGCCAACACTTTACTGCACAAATGGCGAGAAATTCAAATCTTGCGTTAATTTTGGGACACCCATTAATTGTCATTACAAAATAAATTGCTATTATTATTATTAACCGCCATCTATCTGTCAGACCGAAAACAGTTCAGACTATGGTCATACAGTGAGTGATTAATAAACATTTTTTCCTGTTTGCGTTCTATTTTTCTTCACTCTTTATCAATATATTCCTATCAAAAGATGTGACAAAAATGTTGTGTAGTCTCATGAGAGCTGTTCAGTTTTCTAAGGTGCAATCCGCTATGGAAGAGTCGGGAGGAAAAGAGAAACGTGGTATCTTCTTACTGAATAAACGACGAGATCCACAGCTGTATATTGAAATAATCTAAAATTGGAGGACGTTTATAATTAGGACATTTCATACTCTTGAATAACGAAAACACCACATTAATTACTGAATATCTAAATATACCTTCCGACAGTTTTTGAATGGAGCTTTTGACATAATACGGTCCAAGTAAGTATTTTTTTAAACAACAGGCACTCTCGGAAAATTCTTAATTCGAAAAATCAACCACCGTAACGAACCATCACAGCTAGAATTTCCGAGAATTTTCACCTAATTAACTCCATTTAAACGGCTTCAGATTGGTATATTTTAGCGGTGAGATTCGCCGCCGAGAAAACTCATTCCTCAATTATGCGAAATTATTTTAATTTCGTCGTTCCCTCCTTTTTCTCTCCACTTTATTTTTTTTTAACGAGCCAAGATGTCTCTTCGCGATCGTACTGAAAGACATGATTGGTGCATAATACGCGATTGTGCTCGGGTATTGTGCCCGTAATATAATGGCTGATGGGATTATAGAGGTTTTCCAGTGGAAAGGGAAACAGGATAATTAGGTCGAACTTGATGGCTGACAGAATTTTCCGATACTCCGATGTTTTACGATTATTCGGTGAAATAATGAAATTAGTTCGTTTACTTGGATTTGCCATCAATCTAATTTACTCGGCGTATGCAAATTTTAAATTAATAAGTAACAATTTGGACGTGTAATTAATAACGGTAGTATATGATGTAGGATTTAAAGATTATTTCGACTTGATTTATGTCAGGGAATATCGATACAATTATTTTGCAGAAACAAATGAAGGCACACATACCGATTACGATACTACAAAGGGTACTAGGAAAGTTTTGTAATACAGCTTTGTTTATTTAATTTTTTCAAAATAATTTCCTCTACACTCGATACACCTCTACATCCTCCGAAACCAATCTTTAAACCAGTTCTGCTAAGTTTCACTAGGGAGTAAAGCACACTCGTTGTCCCAAGCCCGCAGAAGGGCCTCGTCACTGGAAAACCGCCTCCCTTTTAGCTTCATTTTCACATGCAGGAACAGTGCAAGGTCGCAGGTAGCAAGATCTGAACTGTAAGGACGATGCTCGAGAGGTTTCAATACTGTCGTAGTCAAATATTCGGTGCAAGCTTTGGCGCAGTCAGCTAGAGCATTATCGTGATTGAGGAACCAGGTGTCCATTCTTGACTTTGGCCGCAGGTTCTTCATAGATCCAATGACTTTAGGCAGGCACTGTTCAGTATACCACGTAGCTGCGACTGTCTCCTCCTCCATTCGATTTGAAAAATACAGCTATCATTTTCTTCTTTACAGATCGGGATTTTCTGACAACTACGGGTATGTCCTCATCATCAAAGGCCCAAACTTTGTTTTGAGCTTTGGCCGGCACATCGTAATAATACAGCCAATTCTCGTCACCTGTCACGATGTTGTTCGCATACCGAGATTGTCCCTTATTAAACTTTGTTAGCATCTCCCAGCGCTAAGTCACACGTCGTGTCATCTGATCTTCAGTCAGTTGATGCGGCACCCAGAGAGAGAGGCACGTGCAAACGATCATGCCGAATCGAACGATTTGCTGGTGCATTTAGGCCTGTAGTACCTTTTCTCTGTTGGTAGGTCACTCGCCTGTCCTCGCCAAGCATTTTCCTCACAGTAGTAACGTTTCCCTTCGTAACTGACGTTCGTGGCCTTCCCGGCCTCTCAGCATCCTCCGCAGTTAAATTTCTCCTTTGGAATTCTCTGTACCACCTGAATATCGTTGTGCGACGTGGACAAACATCACCTAGTGCAAGAGTCATTTCTTCGAAGCACTGGTCTATGTTTAAACCAGGCACGAAATTTTAACGCAAAACTGCCCTTATCCCATTTCGTGACCACGATGCCATCGCAAGCACTTTACACCCTCACTGCTAATGAATAAGTGTGCCCACCGACATGGCGCGGCGGCTACTATGCACGTAGGAATGTCTCTACATGCAGCAACAAGCAACTTCCTACGATTCATCGTTGCGTTATATTGCAAAACTTTCCTAGTATCCTTTGTACCATTTGTCTGTTATTAGAATTAATACTGTAAAAGACTTTTAAATGGTCGATATAGGCTACCACTCTGCAAACAAGACACTGCAAGAGATCGCTTACATAAACATTGATTTCGCTATGATTGGAAATATCCAATCCAACTGTTCTTATTATTCGACTGGTAACAATAAGAAACAAATTCAAAGAAGTACAGTTGAATGTAAAAGGAATCATTCGAATGTTAATAACACTCTGTTTACTACGCGTTTCAAGGAATATCACTTATCATCAGGTGAACTTGTGTTATTAACAAACGATTCTTTGTAGGCTGCGACCGTACCCTTTGGTACAGAAAAATAATGAAAAAATACCTCCCTCTATCGTTCAAACATACAAATGTACGAACGACAGAACAAGAGCGTGTTTATCTGTGTAAAATCGGTAACAATATTACCAGTGCGTATATAGACGAATACTTTAAATCTCGACGAACTGCTAATATGCGAATATTAAAAGAACTATTAAAATATTAATAACACCGTGTTTACTACGCGTTTCAAGGAATTCACCTATCATCAGGTAAACCTGTGTTATAAACGACCGATTCTTTGTGGACTGCTTATCGTATCTTTTCGACATAGAAAAATAATGAAAAACATTTCCTCCCTGTATCGTTCAATACGACAGCTTGCTCTTTTTAATTGGGAGGTGGCTTCTAAAATAAACGAGTAATTTGCGGAAATTTGCTTTATTTATGTTCGGATTTCGATATCTATAAACGGTCGCTATTTTAATGGAATTGCTTGAGCTTTTGTGAATTTAATTTTCAAAATACAAGGTCTAGTAATGCGAAGCAATTTCTCGTGGTACATTCCTGCTTGAATCCACGTTACCCACCTTTTTAATATCGGTGTGGTGGCTGATTGCTCACACAAGAGACCCGTTTGATAGAAACTATTAATTTATCTACTTTTGAATAGTTGTTTCTACGGTTATTAATTACATAATCTGCTACCAGATATGCAGCACTTCAGAAAAAGTTTGTTTTAGTAATTTACCAGTTTTAATTATGTTTGAACCGATATCTGTAACCAATAGAGTGTGTTAGAAATATACGAAATTTCCTAACAGTTTGCCCTATGTATTCTGCGTTTGTTTTTTGGAATATTTTACTGCATAAAAGAAGGGACAACGAAGTGTTATCGCTTTCTAAAGTGCGTATTAATCCATTTACAACATATCTTTTTTAGCATCGTAGTTTCATCAACTGATAGTTATATTTTTTATTTTCAAACTCCGTCTTTATAAGGTCCGTAATGGTGTCCTTCACGCATGGTAAATTGTACTGAAATTGTTTTCTGGTAGGTTACTTGCAAGGCGGAATATAAACTGATATATAAACTGATGAAAGTTCTCATTGTCTACTTTATATTGAGCGATGTTGCATGCAGTTAACATAGTGAAATTAAAGGAAAATTTGTAGTATGGCATTTATTATATTCGACACGTGGATTTTGTTCTTAATGAGTCTTTTGCAACTACTTATCATGCGGCCAAATACTAATAGCGCAATAATTATAGTTCCTCTCTATTTTAGTGTAGCAAAACGATTTAAAAATTCTTTTACACCCGTCGTAATTAACAATCCACTTTTGCATAGCATCTTCGCGTCACTGACATGATACTAGCTATCGGCAGTGTGTCTCTGTGCGTCCTTATTGGTTCTTGTCTTGTCGTTACTTACCCAGAGGAGGACTGTTCAATCTTAGCAATGAATAAATCAGATTAAAATCTCTTATCTCGTCATTTAACGATTATAACTCCTTTCTATTATGTTTTCCTTAACGATTCCTTTGTTAGGCTTTTACTGTATTCATTTCTTCGGGTAGTTCTTTACAATTTTTTCCCAAGCGTTCTTATTGAATAGGTTTTACGTCTGATCATAAACACTGTCCCAATATTTTAAATTCAATAGCATTTTTCTATTTATTCCAAACTCCTTGAAACAGAAATTAGGCGACTTTAGAACTAGAACGCGTATTTGTTGATAACTGTAGTTGTACGGGAATTTAAAATATTCCCGTTGTACAAAATAAACGTGAATCGTTAAAACTTCAGGTTTTAAATTATATTGATAGGTTTTACGTTTAACTTTATGCTTTCCCGCATGTGAACGCATGGGAAAACACAAAAACTACGTCAATTAATGTGACAATCAGGAAAAGTAGATTAGAAAAAAAAAGTGCCGACAAAAACAAAAGATTATTGATCGACGAATACCTAAAGAATTAAGGCAAATAATAAATTACTTTTATCGAAGTAATTTTACGTCGACAGCCGAATATTTTCTTTATTCAAGCGCTTATGGTTTTTAGTTCTCCAGGTTATTCGGATAATTGAATACTCGCGAGTTGAATACATTAAAACTAATATTTTAGAAGTGCATTTGCTGAGCGATTTTGGGTACTATTTTTAGGAGTTGGCGACGTCATCAGAATGCCTTACAGACATTCTTTTCACTTTACATATAAGGTAGGTGTTTTAAAATACGTTCATAATTAGAGAGTACGAATAATAATAGCGGACATTTTGAAGTCTATTATTTTATCAATTTTTTCTTGTATTGTTTTAACTAATATTTGTAGTATTATAACTTGTACCTATTAATACTTTCGTTAGAAATAAATAGCAAGAATAATTGTAGAAAAGAAAAGTGGTCTCCTATTAAAATAGACAACTAGCAGTTTGCTGGTGTCGCATCAGTCGTACTTCTTTTATATGAAACGAAGCAAATAGCCTTGATTATACACAAAAAGCGAATAGTATGGATTTTAGGGGATATTTGACATCCTAACCCATTGATTCTCAATCTACAAGCGCGCACATTTTGGGGGAGCGATAACACTAAGTAGGGGGCGTTAGCATATCGAAAAAACAAGATAATATCTTCATTTTCTTTTTGAAAATAGTGTAAGTTACTGAAAGAAAAGCAATAAAGTCGCAGCGAAAACCGAACTTCTTTTAAATAAAAACAAAAGCTTACTGTTTCGGTAAAATTCATTTCTACTTCGGCTTCAATACAATGTTTTGCACGGTCAATTAACATGTCGAATGAATTTTTAAGTTCGTCTTTAGAGGTGTCCTTCAAAATCACTGTCGGCGCCTTTTTAATGGCTTCAACGTCGACATAACGCTGTCGTTTCATCGACAAGTGTGGTTTGGAGAATAGACAGAAATCACAGGGGGCCAAATCCGGTGAATATGGTTAAAATGTCATTTGTAGTTAGAAAATCAGTGATAAGCGTCGAATGATCAGATGATGTATTACCGTATAACAAACGCCAGCTATCATTTTCACGATATTGAAGGCGCACATGACGAACATGCGCCAAAAGATGCTTCATAACATCAAGATAATGTACAGCATTGACTGCTTGACTATTTGGTACACACTCTTTGTTCACCTTTCGAATCATGAAAACAAATCAACGTTGTCTTTACTTTTGACTTCTCCAAGCGGATTTTTTCGGTCTTTCTTCGCTTGGATGTTTCCATTCAGAGCTTTGATTATTAAATATTAAAAACACCACGTTTCATCGCTAGTTAAAATAGAATATCTGAAGTTTTCGTCCTTTTTTGAGGCTTTAATCAAGTCTGTACAATGTTGAATTCGGTTAGCTTGTGTGGTACAGACCTTGCACAAATCTTTCTCAGTCCCAAATGCTGTGTCAAAATGCGATGAATTGGATCTATGGAAATATTTAATTACATTCCCACGTATCGCAATGAGGATTTCGGCTCATTTCTGATAAATTCACGTACAAGTTCGATGTTACTTTCCATAACCACAGATTTTTTTGCACCAGGAAGTTAATCGTCATTTATGTCCATACAATCGTCTTTAAATCGTTTATACCACTCATACATACTCGTGATAAACACGCATTACTATACACTTGTTTCATCAAATTAAACGTTTCAGTAAACGATTTACCGAGTTTAAAAAAGAACTTGATATTTGCTCTTTGTTGAAAATTCATTTTTCGACCAATGCCAAATACACACTGTTACTTTATGCGCAATTTCTCTGCTAATGATGCATATGTCATGATATTTGGATATAATATTGTTGATAGGTATACCTTATCGATGTATATTTTTTTTTCATTAGATTGCGCCACTAAGAATTACTATTTTCTCTGCGACAGATTGTGTATATGGCGCACATCCAGTTTAGTCGACCTGAGAAATTCAGTTTAGTAAAGCGCGTGCTAGAAAATAATCATAATGTAACCGCAGATTATTTACATTTACTTAAAAATATAAATAATCATCGTGAATTAGATAGCTATGAAAGTATTTACAGTTCAAAAAGCAAAAACCAATTGTTAGATACCTATAAGAAATGGAAAAGAAAAAAACCACCGTTAAAAAGGTTTGTAAGTATGCATAAGTGTTAATTTTAGGACTACGGACTACAGTGTGTGGCTTTTTACGGTTAATGTTTGATTCGGATTAGTTTCTATGCGGATTTTACCCCGACACTGTGATCAATCTGCTGATGATGACTTAGTTGTCCGAATGCATGTACAGAATACGAACATTATTAAAGAAAAGGGCTTTATTTACCGTTCTTAATTAATGCAATCAATCATAGTCTATATAAAAATTTACTTATTTCTTCTACTGACTTACTATCAGAAAATCGAACATAAGACAATTAAATCACCTAGAAATACAGTTTTTTCTAGAAAGTCCATCTTTATAAAAACAACAGTCTTGACACATACTTTGATTTTGTTTTGTATCCTAACTAATTTAATAGTGCTTTAAGGAATGCTTTAGGAATTATATTTGTAATAATATTCTAACGTTCCTTGGGAAATCTCTATTTAAAACGTCATAAAATATAACCTACACCGCTCTTTTTATTTTCATCAATAACTCGAAACGGATACTACTGTATGTCATGAATGATATATTAGAAACCGTTTTAATATAATTTATTTCAAACTATGCGCCTATAGTATACATACATATTATTAATATATTATTAACCAAGAAATAGAACCAAGTAAGTCAATTAACTCTTTTATAACGACATTATCGCCGGGTATAACATGCTTTGATATGATAATAAAATTATTTACATACTTAACATCGTGTCAAAATTATATTTATTACTAATTTTAGTTTTATTAGTACAAACACTCTGCATTTTCTACACTTTCACTTCTAAATTGGTTCTGAAATCAATTTCCGTCACAATTTCCGCAGCTATTTACACATCCTACATCAATTGAACGTCTTCAATTTCTAAATTGCACGATTACCCACATAAAACATCCATACCTACATATGCCAAGACGAATTAATAAAGTAATAATTTTACGGTACGACTTCCTGCCGCAACGTGCAACAGGTGCTGATGATGCGCGTACCAATTTATTTAAAGTTTCTTGAGAGTACATATCTCTACAATTTTTACTAAAATATGCTAAATATATGTAATTTTTTTCGTTTAGTGTAAATTGACTTAATGCAAAACCCCAAGAGGTGGTAAAAAAGCGGTAATTAAAATTAAAGAAGAATTAACAAAATATTAATGTGGTATCTTCTATAAAGCGTCGATAAACATTTATTGGTCTGTATTAATAATACGAGGTGTTGCAATTAAATAACGAGACTGGTGTGCGAAATATTATTTATTGCCAACAAACTGATATTTCACTTTTATCCCCTTCAACATACTCTCCACCACTATCTATACAGCGCTGTATGCGTGTCTTCTATTGTTTAAAACAATGCTGTAGTTCATCAGTTGTTAGCCTCTACAAGAACTCTGCCGTTTTTGCTTTTACATGTGCAACAGACAGAAAATGTGTTCCCCTTAACTTCCCTTTTCACTTTTGGGAATAGGTAGGAGTCACATGGTGCGAGACCTGGCGAATACGAAAGATAACCAAGCACAGCAATTCTCTTGTCCGCTAAAAACTGCATTATAGATAGGACATTGTGAGCTGGTGTTTTTGTCGTGTTTAATGCGTCGTGCAAAATGTGTCTTACTGCTTCTTTGTTAATGTTTACCATATGGGCGATCATCCTAATGCTCAGTAATCGGAAAACTGCAGCATTTCCATCCCATCTAATTCTTCTAAGATTCTAGACAGCTCTTTGGACAATATGCAGCCTCACTATCTTGATGGGAAAGTAGGCGATTTGTGTTGACTAATTCGGAGTATCTTTCTCTTAAAACTGCATACATTATATAAAATTGCTCGCAGTTTAGCTCAAACTTTAAAGCTCCACCTTCTGGTATCAATTCAAAGTAGATAATATCTTCGCAGTTCCACCAAATGCACAGCATCACCTTGACCAGAGGCTCTGCAGGTTGACCACGAGTAAACCACTGCATTAATTGATAAGATTGATCCACATTTTATCACATGTTACAATTCGTCGTTAGAAATGTAGATTCTGTGGATTGACGAGAACGCCTCTAAATCAGCGGAATGGTATAGCCGTGGAATCGGAAATTGATCACAATTATCTTTGTGTCGCTAAATTAAACTATGTTAACAAAAACGGTTAGATAAGTAAATTACAAGCATTTCCTTAGCTCGTTCTGTAGCAGGTGTACCGAAAAGTCATTACCGGTTTTTCTAACAGATGTCGCTAGGCTTAAGTATGCAATGCTATGATTTTACACATACGTCATTTTATTCTACTGACATCAAGCTTTAAAGCCATACATGTTATATTTTGCGAAAGTAGCACCGTCATAGATTTATACCTCTTTCAAAATGTCGAGTTTCGAGTCTGAAAAATGCATTTGTGTCACGCATTATTTTTCTTATTTAACCATAAAGAGGCGCTGAAAGTCATCATAAGCTGATAGAAACTTACGGTGACCATGTTCCAACCATGAAAACATGTAAGGCGTAGTTTCAACAATTCAAAAGCAGTGATTTCGATGTGCAAGACAAAGAACGTTCTGTTAGACCGAAAAAGTTTGAAAATGCGAAACTGGAGGAATTATTGGATGAAGACCCAACCCAAACTCAAAAACAATTGGCAGAAGCGTTAAATGTGGACCAAGAAACGATTAGCGGCCGATTACTAGCAATGGTAAAAATCCGAAAGTTGAGAAAATGGGCGCCACATCAATTGAATAACAGGCAATTGGAAAGTCGAAAAATTATCCGTGAAATGCTGCTTCAAAGGTATGACCGGAAGTCATTTCTGCATCGAATAGTGACGGATGATGAAAAGTGGATTTATTTCGAAAACTCTAAGCGCAAAAAACCATGGTTATCACCTGGCGAAGCGGGCTCATCGACTCCATCGTTTTGGTAGCAAAACAATGCTCTGTGTTTGGTAGGACCAGAGTGGCGTGGTGTATTATGAATTATTGAAATTTGGTGAAGCAGTTAATACTGATCGCTACCGACAACAAATGATCAATTTGTGCCAAGCATTGGCAGAAAAACGTCCAGAATGTGTTCGAAAACACGGTAAAGTGATTTTACACGATAACGCGCCGTCTCATACAGCAAAACCGGTCAAGGAAGAGTTGAAAGCAGTTGGATGTGACATAAAATCGCACGCGCCATACTCTCTAGACCATGCTTCGTTCGTCTATCACCCTTTTGCATCAATGGCACACACGCTTGCAGAGCAGCCCTTCACCAATTTCAAGCAAGTTAGAAAATGGTCCGAAGAATGGTTTTGCTCAAAGGACGAATAGTTTTTTTGGGATGGCATCCAGAAATTGCCTGAAAGATGGGCAAGATGTGTAGAATCAGAAGGCCAATACTTTGAATAAATGAATTTTTCCATTTTCTTGAAAATTATGTAGTTTTTTTTAAGAAGAAACCGGTAATGACTTCCCGGTACACCTCGTATACTATTCAATTGACTACAACTTGGAGAGCTATATTTTTGTATTATTTACAGACTTCTGAGTGCAAAACGAACTTTTTTTCTTGAAAAATAAATAAATTTATACTTAAAGTACTGACGGCTTCCTTTTATATTGCAAATAGATCCTTTGAAAATGTGTTTAACCTCTATTTAAGATATTTTAAAACCCGCGTCGACGTAAATATGTAAATCATTTAAATTTGGCCGTTTTGCGTAGGTAATTCTCATTCATATTCTCGCTTTGCCGATTTTACTATTTGCCAATTACGAGTGCCCTGTTTACAACACATCTCGAACATAAATTTTACACGAGATCAAAGTTATCCCGTGCATCCGGTTCTAACAAAGGGTACGGCTTTTCTTATTTTTATTTTTTATTAGTTGAAGTGTATACTTATTGCGTTTGAAATTTATGAACGTACTTTATTTCGAACAGCAACGTTTGACACTTTAAAGAGCTCCCCACCGCTTCATTGCATTTACCTTTGTTTACAGTCGGTCTCATTACCGGTCGGTAAGTTCGCAGACACTCACACAGGATCTGGCTTTAATTAGCTCTTCAAATCAATTTCTCCGCATGCGATGTTGTGACATTGTAGGTGTTCTAAGTCGCGAAAAAGTTACTAACTCTACTAGTTACGTAGCTCATCGTTTATATATTTATCTCCCCCACTGATAGATCCGAACTAAGTGGTTACGCTGCAACAACAGTCAGCAGCCCAATAAACCGGGCAAGGCAACAACAACAAGACGGCGAAATGTTTCCACCTCTGCCAGTATGCGCTCGTTCATTCTTTTTTTTGTGACTGTCACATGGTCTCTCGAATATACTGAAGTCGAATCGCGTTTTGTGCTCGTCCACTATACAAGTCTAATTATAACTAAACGCACATTGTCGAAAATCGAGACGCGACATGAAAGAAAAGCTCCTCCAGTGAAATTGTTATTAACCGACAGAAATTCAAGTTTCCGCAGTGTATGTGTAAAACGTTGGTGTCTTTGTAGTTATTGCATAAATCAGTGTATTGTTGAATCGAAAGTGTTTCCCTCTCAGTTAAGTGATGCTCATTAATCTAAAGTAATAAATAAAATGCCTTTGTGATGGAAGTTTTGCAATATAATTTGTTTCATTGCAATTTTTAATGTGCGTGAACCTAACCTAAAAAAGGAATTGCAGTTTTTTGCCGCTGCTTTTTTATCCATGGAACCACGTTACACTCTGAATCAGTGGGATTTTGCTTTAGTATAATAAATGGTTACTGCTGATCTGTTCTTGGTAACAGCGTTCGTACAGGTAAATTTAAAAACAACTTTCTTATGTCATGAACGTTATTGAATGCAATAACAATGGTAACTCAAAACTTGTTGAACACAGGTATATCTTATCTAATTCAAGGAATATCTTATGCAGGTACATTTTAAATGCCAATGCGTTTCACATTTTCCATGCTATATTTTGTTATTTTTAAATTTATTACTGACATAACGTCGTTATTTTATTAGTAACTTCCATATGAGAACTGAAGACTGATGAAAAAAATTAAATAAAAAGTTTTACATTTCGAAATATAAATAGACACATTAAATTTAATCGTGAGTTTCTTACCATAAAACAGAAATAAATAAAAACGTAGTGAATATATGTTTCCTCAAAAATTTTAATACCTTTCACGGGCTTATCGGAAAGTATACAAACACGTCCATAAAACAGATTTCCTTTCATATTCATGTCAGTCCGAAGTACTTACCGCCAACAGATATATAATTAATTGGCTCTAACAAAAATAAGCACGACATGATTTAATTAATTGAGTTTTATAATTAGAAGAAATTTAAAGCTATTTACAGCGAATCCAAGACGTACGTGTGCGTGTATATCCTTTTAGCACTTCATTTTTAGTGTCTTTTCGTTAACAGTCCCGCCATAAATAAAATAAAAAGGTGATGATGATAAAGGAAGTTGTTCTTTCTTTCTTTCTTTTTCCATTTCTATTTTAAACTACATCTGCATCTAATAAATTTGAATGGTGAACAGAAAAAAAGACAGACGTAAAAAACACACTACTTACTGGATATGTAGAGTATTAGTGACGTTATTTCTAAAATTACCCAGTAATTATTGAAGACCCTTTTTATCTGAAACGAACACTGACAGTAAACGAAGCTGAAGTCTTTAATAGTAATGTTTATTAAATGACTGACGTTTGGTTTTAATTAGCTTAGGATTTTTATAGTTGAAATTTTTGGAACAACTGTTTATATTCCAAAATTATCTTAATTTGGGAAGGTAAATGAGAACTCTTTAATTATACTAACGACTAGCTCAATGTTAGGAATTATTAACGATATACAGTATTGTGCAAATTAATGGAATCATGACTATTCTTTTAGTTTTCTGCATGTGGCAACATTGTTAGGTCAGTTCTGACAGAATAATATCAGAGAACATAACCTATATCACTGGAGCACATTACATAGTTATTCAGTGCGTTTTAGAGAGTTTGTTCACATATACTCTTTCAAAGTTCAAAATTTGATTTATATTGTGCTTTTACCGGTTGTTCGCGATATGGATATCACGCCCAGAAAACGTGAGAAGATTGTGACATTAAGTGAGCACACTTCAATGACACAGAGAGATATTGCTCAGGAATGTGGTGTTAGTCAAGGAGCAGTAAGCAAGATCCTAAAGCAAAAAAGGAATATCGGAATAGCTGAAGTGAAACGAGCGGGAAAATGTGAGACAAAGAGGAAGATGACACCCCGGGATGTCACTTTTTTTGCTCAGAAATAGCAAGCGGAACCCCCAAAAAAAAGTGCATGACTCAACAGTTCGTAGGAGACTTTTAGAGTCTGGGAGAAAAGCCATTCGACCACAGAAGAAGCAACTCCTCACTCAACGAATGATGAAGCAGAGGCTTATTTGGGCCAAGAAATATGTCACATGGAATGAGAAAGACTGGAGAAAGGTGTTGTTCTCAGACGAGTCCCAATTTTTGGTGCAGGGGCAGCGATCAAAATTCGTGAGAAAAAGTGGAGATGAAAAATTCACTGCAGCTCATATCGATCAGACTGTCAAACATCCTGTAAAGAAGATGTTTTGGGGATGTTTTTCGTACATGGGGACTGGATCGCTGGTGACTATACAAGGCATGACGAACAGCCAGAAATATAAAGAGCTACTGGATAAGTGTTTGGGAAAAGATCTAAAGAAATGCGAGCCAAATGGAGGTGCAATTTTCCAACAGGACTCAGCTCCATGCCACAAATCGAAGGTTAAGGTCAAATATTTCAAGGGAAAAGGAATAACTCTCCTCGACTGGCCAGGCAATTCTCCAGACTTAAACCCAATTGAAAATCTGTGGGCCATTTGTAGGTTACATAAAATGGACTGTACAACGAAGACACAATTGATAGAAGCAGTAATTCTGGTGTGGTTTCGGGACGAGAAAATAAACGAAAACTGTCAAAAATTAATAGATTCCATGCCGAAAAGAGTTCAGGCTGTCATCGCAGCCAAAGGAGGGCATATCTCTTATTAAATTACTAATAATTTATAATTTTATACCATCTCATCGTGATTATATGACAAATAAACGGTTTTCTTAGTTATATTGTGTTTGATTCCATTAATTTGCACAATACTGTATGTAGTGAACAAGTCCTTTCAATAAGACAGGTTTACATTAGGTTGTCTTATTGGAGGACAATTTGATTACTCTTAAGTTGGTAGTATAAACTTGTACACAGATTGGAACATTTTGATATTCGCACATTGGTGACACTGTTTATATGCTTGTTTGTATCTGTCATTTGTCATTGTTGTCAATTATTTACTTGTGGTTTTTATCGGTTTACAAATCTTTGCCCTTTGATTAAAGGTACACTACCGACCATAAGTGCTTGTCCATCCAGAAAACAATAGAGAAGCAAGTACAAGATTAAAATTTATTTATAAAATTATACAAAATATTTTAAAATCTTACAAAAATATTATTCAAATAATTTTTACAAATATTCCTTTAAATTTTTTAAATTTTTGATTCGTCGATGTGGTAGCACAATTTCGACATTCTCTCTAATAATTTCGCCAGAGTTTCCGGTTCTATTTCTAACCATGCATCCTGTAGCTAGGTTCATAGTATTTTTGTGAATGTTGAAACTGATTTTCGCACTTGTCTATCTTAACTCATCGCATTACAGGTCTATAGGATCCAAGTTGGGGCTTTGAGGAGGTTATTCCATAATAACAACTATTTCTTCCCATTCTAATGTCTCTAAATACCTCTGATAAAGTTTGATCGTGCGTTTGGAATCGTTCTCTTGCTGGAACACAAATTTTCCTTCCAAAACTTCTCTTCTTAAATACCGTCTATTTTAATAAAATCGTCTACAGATGTTCCAGCAAAACAATCCCAAACTATTACTAATCTTCTTCTATGCTTGGTGGTGGATGCAATGTATGATTCAAGAAGTTGTCTTCTCGTTAATCTTCAGACAAACGTTTTGCTTTTGATACCGAATATCTCGAATTTGAATTCATCGTTCCAGCCCACTTCTTTCCACTCTGTCAGCATACATTCCTTGTGTTGTTTTACCCAAGCTAACGGGCAAGCTGTTTTTTGCACAGCGACACTGCCTAACAATTTTTCTTTGCGTAAACGCCTTTTCACCCCTGCGACGTGTTTATTCCGGTTAATGTTTGCCTCTGCTACAATTTGCGGTGCAGCTTTTCGTCTATTTCTTTTACTTAACAAAACTATTTGATCCTCTGATGGTGTTATTTTTAGTCGGCCAGTTTCTTCATATTTTGTAATATTATAGTTCACAGCTTTGCAGAATATTTGGTAATTTCGCGATTTGTCCACTGCTTTTGCCAAAAATGATGAAATACTGACCGAGCGTGTATTCGAACCGACAGTTCTTTTCAACGCGGCATTATCCAAAATATATAAAATATATTTTAAAATAATACAGGAACACTACGACACCAATTCTTTACACTGCGAAAGTCGAATGAAAAGCAACATTTACAATCCATTTACAAATACGAAAATTACTACCTAATGTAATTGTATTTAAAATTTCTGAGATCTTTATTTAATCGCCTTACTTTTTAATTAAAACTTAAGAACATACTCGTTTTAGTTAGGCTATAACATTGTTTATTTGGATAATATGAAAATATACACCTGAGCAAACAATTATGTTGAGTTTGAGAGACCAAGACATACACTATAGGATCTTGGTAAAGACATTATACGAGGGTAGCGGTTTATATTTCGGGAATAGCATACAAAAAAAAAAATTTTTATTATCGAAAATAATTTTATTGTTTTTCAAAATATTCTCCTTGAAAATCAATGCACTTTTGTATTCGTTTAAACCAATCTGAAAAGCGTTGCTGTCACTGCGAAGGCGGTATCAAAATATGAGTTTTGAATGCCCCAACTGCCACTTCCGGCGTAGAAATCTGTTAACCACGAAGTTTATTCTTCACATGTGGGAACAAAAAGAAATCCCAGAGTGCTAAATCAGAGCTGTACGGCGGATGACTCATCAATTCAATGTTTTGTCCGGTCAAATATTCAATTGTTTGAACTGTCCTGTGAGAGCTCGCATTGTCATGGTGGAGAATGATCTATAGTTTTCGGTTTGCTTTTCTTATGTCTCTTGGCAAACAGATAGTTGTTTACCATTTGGAATTGACCGCTCTACAACTCTCTAAAGGCACGGTTGCAACGTGACCGATTTTTCCGAAAAAACAGGCGACCATTTGCTTTGATATGCTTCGAGTGTGAACAACTTTTGTTGGTTTTGGCTCATCTTAGAATACCCAGACAGTAGACCGTTGTTTACCATCGGGCTCATACGTATAATTCCAAGATTCATCACCTGTGACGACTTTATAAATGTTCTTTGAAGCAACGCCATTGTATTTGTTGTGCATTTCTTGGCACCGATCGTCAAATTACATGGTACCCAACGTGGACATAGCTTCTTAACGGTTAAATCTTAATGCAGGATCTTATGCACGCTAGTGTTACTAATACGTAGAGATGCCTCGATCTTACGGTATGTCACATGACGATATACTGTAGTTTTCGATGGTGCTTTATCACCATATAAAGAATTCAGCTCGTCGATGCATTCTTGTTGAGATAATCCACGTCGAAAGTTATGAAAAATAATTGCACGAAAATGTTCGCGAGTTAGTTCCATTTTTTCGCTGACTAAAATTTTCAAGTTACTGTCAACAGTAGAAATAGCGACCGGATAATAAAACTGTCAAGGTAAATATATTGTCAAAAATGACAAATTTCACGATGCAATCATCAGATCGGAGGCAACACTAACAGTGTTGCCAGTCCCCGAAATATAAACGGCTACACTCGCAGTAATACCATTTATGTTATAACAAAATACTGACATCAATTCATAATAATTTAAATATTCTGTTGCCAAGAGGTGTCACTACTTACGCCATTAACTTAGTTTATGAAGTCCCTAATACGGTTCTATCAAAAATGACTGATTGTGTTGGCACTCCTGAAAAATTGATGATAAAGTGTTTTACAAAAATATTAAACGAAAATCTTCTTCAAGATTCTTCCTGTATACTAGAATAAAGCTACAAGTACATACATGTGTACTAGCTCCTTACGTTTTTACTTGCAAGAGCGTCATATATAAATACAAAAACTGACAAAGCACATAAAAATCATTACCGACTATACTAATAGTTAAATTAAGTGAATATATTTCAAGTGATTTTTATTAGAATAATGTAATGTTAAAAAACGTGTTTTTCTTTGTATGCTTGTATAATGACCTAACCTTTGTTAACATTTGGTAAAAGCTTTTTGCACACATTTGTTATTTATTTTTTTAGTTTTATGTCACATGTCAAACATGTATGTGTATTTGTAAATTTATGTTGATAAATGCTTGTACGTGGGTTGTCTTTTATGTTTTGCATATAAAATTGGAGTAAAACTGTAGATAGCTCTTAAGGACTTCATTATTTTTCGAAGTATTCTCCGCAAAGATTAAAGCACTCTTGTATGTCCTCGAACCAACTCTGGAAGCAGTTATTCCTATCGTTTTTTGGTACAGTTGAAATTGCGCTTTCGAATGCATCGGCTGTTCTTTCTGGCGACTGGAACCAAGCAGGCCGTTCTTGATTTTTAGAAAGGTAAAGAAATCGTTAAAACTTACGTCCGGATTGTACGGAGGATGACCCCACAATTCGACGTTTTATTGCGTTAAAAATTCAATTGCTTTGCGTGCTGTGTGCGAACTTGGATTTTCTTGGTGGAGTATGATTCGTTGTTTGGGGTTGGTTTTTCAAAGTTCCGCGATGCCTTACAAATAAATAGCTGTACACCAATCGGCATTAACAGTTCTTTGATCTTCTAGAGGAATTGTTACATGACCTGCTTTCGAGACAAATGTCGCAGCCATCTTTTTGGAAACACTTCGAGAAGGGATGACTTTTGTCAGCTTTTTTTCATCTTGGAACACCCAAACAGATGATCGGTGTTTATTTTCTGATGCCTATGAGTAAATCCAAGATTCAGCACCACCGACAATATTGTACACGTTTTTAGAGTTTTTCGACACCAATTTACCCTAGCTGCTTTCTGTTCTTCGGTCAACAGCTGCAGTATCCAACGGGAAACTAATTTTTTTACACACAATTCTTTATGCAAACTTTTTTAATCCCAATAATGCTTCAATCTGGCGATATGTTACATGTCGATCTTCGATGATCTTCATTTTCCTGAATGACTGCCGTTTTTGGAGAACCTGCTTTTGAATAGTTGCTAACTCAAATCCGTCCAAGTTTTAATTCATCATACCAATGAGAAATTGTTGACTGATGTGGTACTTCATTGCAGAAAACAGAAACCAACTCGGCGAGGCATTCTTGTTGAAATAATTGTCTTCGAAAATTATAAAAAATTATCCCGCGAAAATGTTCTCGATTTTTCACCTAAGTTTGATAGTTGGTTGTAGTTACAACACTACACGTATCGCACTGAAACTTTGGATTTAGGTTAACTAAAGATGAAGGTTAATTTTTAGAACTGTCATTTGAATAGTGGCGTCCTTTAAGTCCCACTGTGCAAAACTTAAAAGACATCACACGTATGTATATACATGGAGATGCAGACAATTACTTCTCTATTAATCAAGATTTTTAATAAAAAGCTTCAATTTACAACAGAAAGCGAAAATAATATTTGCTTGAATTTCCGGGATTTACTTAGATTGGTACACCAAACTTACTAATTCAGTTAGATATCTCAGTTTCTTATCAAATGTTTCCATTAAAGACAAAATAAATACAGTCCATAACTTAGTAGACAGGTGTTATGATTTGTTAGAAAAAAAAACAACATTCCGAGAAACAAATAAAATTAAAATAATGCTTTCAAAAAAGGCTATTTATACTTGAAAACAAAGAAACCTCATGTAATAAAAACCAAGTGTTTTATTATCCCATTCATCGAAATACCAATAAATACAAAAGAGTAAAATTGATTATTACTAATGTGAAGAGAAGTGCGAATGTACGGATCCGTGTTAGAAAGTAGTATTGATATTTAGCCTTTAACTCGCGATAGATATTATGTTTTCGGCAAATTGTAAAGTGAAATTGTTTTATCAGGTATATAAAATAAAATAAATACTAAATAGTAATTTATAGAACGTTGTGAAACACCGTTTTAAACGTTTTCCGTGAAGTCACAAACTGGACAGGATCTGTTAAATATTTGAAGTATAAGATATGTTTCAGCATATCGACAGCGCGGATTAAAGGGTAACTAAAGGTTATCTAATCTGGTATGTAGACTTCCGCGGTCGTTGTCCATGTTATCTGCTTCTAGGCTTCCGGGCTGGAACCGGCTCACATGTATATCTGCCGACGTTTCGTACCCATTTGTATGGGACATCTTCAGGGCTCAACTACTGCACTGAAACGTCGGCAGATATACAAGTGACGCGGTTCCAGCCCAAAAGCCCAGAAGCAGATAGTAACAGTTATCTAATTTTTCTATTCCCTCCAATTGTCCGAAATAATTGTTGTAAATAGTTTGTCTGACTTTTCTTGATAGCTGCAGCTTCTTTTAGATCGTATTTTAAAACCACTTTATTTATATCCTCATAATATTTATGATAGCAAAACGCTATAACCATGTTCCTCAACGTATAAGAATCAGTTGCGGCGGTTCGAGGATATGCGGACTTATTCTCTGAAATTCTCGAGTACGTTTGGGGGACTTACGAAACATTGCCTTTGCATTTGTAATTAATGTATCTACCTCTGAATACCGCCTACGAATAGTTTCTGCCTCAAGATGTAAAATATGAATTTTACATATAAAGAGTCTTCGTTAAGAGACCAGCCTTTAGAATGGATAGTTACGGCGACGTTAACTCATAAAGATTAAGAGCTAGTTTCTCCAAAGTTCAAATTTTACCAGTGCACGTAACACCCCCTTTGATGTGACTTCAGCAGTACATTGTCGTACTCTTATGGAAGCTAGTAAGATTGAAGATAACGCTTGATGTGTTTCCATTTCAAACATATCATTAACAGCAGATTTTTTAGTACAATATGTGTCTGAAAATCTCGTTTTCTCGAACTACGTAACTGCGACAATGTACAACAGTCCATACAGAAGTCTGCACATCTGCGTCCGACACGTTCATTCCAGCCGGCGAGCAAATTATAACTGAGAATCGAGAACGTTTGCGGAGCACTCCATATTTACTCTAATTCTGTGCAGCGCAATATTTTTATTATACATAACTCTTGTTCATGTTAAAAGCAAGCAGCAATTATACTTATTATTATGTAATATTTAATGTGTAAAAGATAAATTTTTGATTTATTTGTTCGGCTGGAAATTTAATTGATTTTATTTCATTTCTGATTTGCACTTTGTATGATCAACTCTAATCTATATTTACATCTGCTTCTATATAATAAAAATTATAATTAATTATGCGGTAAGGAAGGTCAAAGAAGAACTTCATTACTCGAGGCTTCTGCGTTTTATTAGGTGTATTATTAGCATTAGCAGTGATATTTTTTCTCTCCCATTATAATGGTGTGAATGGAAGTTTTCGGATAAACGTCACAATTAATCACCTATTATGTTCCAATTTGAATTGGCATTTTATTTGGAAAACGTTTCGCGTGGATTTTTATTGATTAATCCCCTCGACGCGTATGTTAATTACACGCCAATAGTATTCCAAACGGATTGATGGAGCAAGTGGGTCGTGTTGTTCAAGTAATGCGTATTCAAATTAATAATTGATTTTTTACGTGATATTTACGCGTTGACATTAATAGATATGCATACATTTGCTTTCCAGTAAACGGATAAAGTCCTATAACTAGTTGCCATTTTTCAAATAAAAATTCTAAATTAAATGTAATGTCGTAAAGTTTATATACATATACATATAACTTTCTCATTCGTCTTGTTTTAAAATTCCAATGCCAATTACCGAAGATTGTAATTTCCTTAATATCTACAGGATATGCCATGTTTTAATGTTAATTTTAAGTGCTTGGAGAAGATTTTAAATGAAAAAAAATGATTAAGTTTCCTCTTAAGATTATGTACGAGAATAAATCAAATGTATACCGGACTTTGTTACAGCAAAAAGTGGAATACAACTTGAAAATTGTTATTTTCTGCTATTCCATTGTTAAATTCACAGAAATCAATTAAAAATTTTCGCGCTGGAGAAGGACTCGAACCTCTATCTGCCGTTTTCTAGACGGCTGCTTTAGCAATTAAGCCACCAGGCAGTACAACTTCGAGTTCTTTAATACGCCATAAATTTCATTATGAAAACAGATCTAATATTTATTTTAAAACTCGTAGTCAAGTTATTATGGTATTAATAATGATATATAAACATATAATTAAGTTCTTTTACGATGGGAATGAATGAAAATTATTATTTTCTGTTATTCCATCGTTAATTAAATTATGGATGGAATAGCAGAAAATTATAAAATTTCATTAATTCCCATCGTAAAGGAACTTAATTATTTGTTTATATATTAGGTGCGCAACTAAGTTCTCGTTGTTTTATTGATAAAAATACAACATTATTGTGAAAAAATGTTTACAAATCAATCATTCAAAATATTGCCCATCGCTAGCGACAACTTTTTCCCATCTTTCTGGCAGAGCTCGAATACCGTCACGGTAGAAGTGTTCGTCTTTTGAGGCTATCCACGAATCAAGCCAATTTGAGATGTCATCATATGAGCGGAACTGCTGATTAGCCAGACCATGTGCCATCGAACGGAACAAGTAATAATCGGACGGCGTAATATCTGGGGAATATGGCGGGTGGGGTAGGACCTCCCATTTGAGCGTTTCTAAGTAGGTTTTAACGGGTTTGGAAACGTGAGGCCGAGCGTTGTCATGCCGTGGAATCACTTTTTCGTGCCTCTGCTCGTATTGTGGCCGCTTTTCGCGCAGTGCTCGGCTCAATTGCATCAATTGTGTTCGATACCGTTCCCCAGTGATGGTGTCGTTTGGTTTCAACAGCTCATAATAAATAAGATCGCCCTGGTCCCACCAAATACACAGCAAAACCTTCGCAGTGTGAATATTCGGCCGAACCGACGACGTAGAAGCATGACCGGGCAGTCCCCACAATTTTGTTCTCTTTGAGTTGCTGTAATGAATCCATTTTTCATCACCCGTACCGATGCGATGAAGAAAACCCTTCCTTTTTTGCCGCTGGAGCAGTTGTTCACAGGCGAAAAAATCATAAGGAACCCAAGTTCCTTGTTTTTGAATCATTCCCAACGCATGCAATCGCTGGGAAATGGCTTGGCTGGAAATTCCAAATGCTGAAGCAAGCTCTTTTTGCGGTTGGCACGGATCCTCATCGAGCAATGCCTCCAATTCAGCGTCTTCGAAGGTTTTTGGTCTTCCTTTACGCAAACGGTCGTCAACATCGAAATCACCGTCTTTGAACCGACGGAACCAATCGCGGCACGTTGTTTCACTTAGAGCAGCATCTCCGTCAACTGTTTGGAGTTCTCGACGTGCTTCAGCCGCCGTTTTCTTCGAATGAAAGAAGAAAAGCAACACTTCCCGCAAATGACGATTATTTGGCACAAAATCAGACATTTTCACACAACCAAAAGTACATGACGCAAAAACAAAATCACTAATGTGTCAAAGCGATTTGTTTACCATATGTCTAAGCTTGGTTCATGACGTTTTAGTTATGTCACAATCGACCAGCACTTACTACTGGAGTCATCTCTTGAAAAACAGCGAGAACTACCTAATATAATTATTAATATTGAATAAAACTTATTTTTCTACAAAACCTCCATTTTTATTTAGACATTTTTGTATTCGAGTGGAAGTTTTTTGGAATTGGCCATGTTTCGATTTCACGCAAATGGTGTTACCTCAATTCTACCTTGAGTGGATCAAGCATGTACTGAGTCACACGGTGATAAATCTGGGCTATAGGGTCAAGTGTTTCTCTCTCAATTTTTTGGTACTTCGAATAGGCATATTTTGTCTTCTTCGTCGCCGGGCCATTCTCACTTCATTAAGAAGCTAGCAGTGTATCGGGTTGACAATATGTTGCTTATGAAGGGATACAATGACTAGTACGTTTCTGAAACTAAAAAAAAAAAACAGTTTCAAGTAATTTCTCCGCGGGGAAATGAGTTTTAGTTTTCCGAGGTGATGCTTTTCGAGGTAAATGCATGAAATGCTTACTTTTCGCAAATACGTGATGTCGTAAAGAGAATTTACCGATTTCGTTTTAAATTTATGCTTTACGATAGAGAAATATCTTATAAATGTATACGAAAACTTTTACGACATTCGATGTTAGAATATTTACCAAATTCTGTAGTAGTTGTAAATAATAAACAGTTTTAATATCGTTGTTAGAGATTTTTAGAGTTTTTTAATGTTATCAAGTGGAAGTAAATATGATTTATCATAGCCGGATGTTCACATTTGATGATATTTAACATTCACGGGTATACGAACACTTCTATTACTGGCTGTATATAACACATGGCGCAAAAGTAATGTCATAATTTGAATTGGCAGCCATTTTTGCAGATGGCGCCAAATGTTACTGTGCTTTGACATTTATGATGAAGAAATATAGAGAATTAGTTGCCAACAAGCCATGGAGCGCTACACACCTTAAGAACGTGGACTTATTGTTACGGCTTATTTGACAAATTTTTTCAGTCTGTTTTCCTCTCGTCGTGTTCCATGTGCTTGAGCAATTAAGCGTTGGGCTGAGCGCCTCGTGCAAACTGGGTCCACTACAGATGTCCCAAGAAGTGCCCGGCCTCGTATTGCTCGTTCGAACGAGAACATCGCTGCTGTTGCCGACGACATCAGAGAATCCACAAACATCAACTAGACGACGATGCACACAATTAGGCATCAGCAAACGTTCGTTGCAACGAATTTTGTTGAAAGATTTGAAAATGTTCCCTTACAAAGTGCGAACTATTCACGAATTGCTGCCGGCTGACCGTCGGACAAAGGTAACTTAACACATGGATCAATAAGTCCCGAGACTAACCCATAGATGGCGCTCGTAGTAATCCAGTAACCACGTCGTTCTAGAGTACTAACCTTTGCTTGAAACGTGTCAAAATTTTAAGTCGATCGGACCAGAAACAGCTGAGTTATCGAGGTTGGAGTAAAGTCGTTTTGTAGTTTGTTTAAACAATGGAAAAAACCGAGTTTCGTGTTCTGATAAAACATTGTTTTTTAATGGGTAAAAACACTACGCAAGCAAAACAATGGATTGAAAAATGTCACCCGGACTCTTGTCCATCAAAAGCAACGATTTGTCGGTGGTTTGCCGAGTTTAAACGTGGTCGTACCGACACAAATGACGCTGAACGCTCGGGTAGACCTGTGGAAACCGTTACACCGGAAAATGTGAGTGAAGTGACAAAAATTATAATGAAAGATCGTAAAGTGAAGCTCCGTGAGATTGCTGAGATGACACAGATATCATATGGAAGTGTATTTACTATCCTTCATGAAAAATTGAGCATGAAAAAGGTTTTTTCCAAGTGGGTGCCGCGATTGCTCTCGATGGAACAAAAACAGCAACGAGTCGATGATTCAGAAAGCTGTTTATCGCTATTTACTCGCAACAAAAAAGATTTCTTGCGTCGTTACGTGACCATGGACGAAACATGTATACATCACTACACTCCAGAGTCGAAGCGGCAGTCATCTGAGTGGCGCACAGCTGGCGAAAGCCGTCCGAAACGTCCGAAAACGCAGCAGTCAGCTGGCAAAGTCCTGGCGTCAGTTTTTTGGGATACACATGGCGTGATTTTCATTGACTACCTCGAAAAAGGTAAATCGATCAACAGTGATTATTATATTGACTTACTGGTGCTTTTGAAGGAGGAAATCGCAAAAAAACGACCGCACATGCAGAGAAAAAAAATCCTTTTTCACCAAGACAATGCACCCTGCCACAAGTCGATGAAAACAATGGCAAAATTGAACGAATTGGGTTTTGATCTGCTTCCCCACCCCCCATATTCGCCAGATTTAGCTCCCAGTGACTACTGGCTCTTTGCTGATCTTAAAAAAATGCTCCAGGGAAAAAGATTTGGCTCAAATGAGGAGGTCATCGCTGAAACTGAAGCTTATTTTGAAGCGAAAGATAAATTTTTTTATAAACATGGTATTGAAAAATTGGAAAAGCGTTGGAACCATTGTATCACCCTAAAAGGTGATTATGTTGACGAATAAAAAAAAATTTTGCAAAAAAAATGTTGTTTTTATTGTTAGTCTCGGGACTTATTGATCCATGTGTTACTGCTATACTCTGTTAAAATTGGTGCAAGAAGAGGATGATTTCGTATGAAAAATCATAATGAGCGACGAAGCCCATTTCCACTTAAGTGGTTACGTTAACAAACAAAATTTGTGTTTCTGGGGCACAGAGAATTCACATGAAATGTATGAAGAGCCATTGCATCCCCTCAAAGTGACTGTTTGGTGTAGCATTTGCCGTGAAAAAGTGATTGTCCCTTATTTTTTTGAAGACGCCGATCTCACCACCGTAACTGTAAATGTTGAGCGTTACAGGCAGATGCTAAATGAGTTTTTTTGCCGCAGGTTGCTGCATTGCATCTCGATCATTGTTGGTTTCAACAGGACGGAGCAACTGCTCACACAGCTCGGGCAACGATGGAGATTTTGAGACCCCGATTTGGAGGTTGAGTGATCTCATTTTGGAGATTTGAACTGACCGTCCAGATCGCCACATCTAACAGCTTCAGACTTCTTCCTTCGGGGCTTCTTAAAATCTCGTGTTTACCACAACAACCCACGAACCTTGCATGTCTTGAAAGCTAACATTGAAGAAGAAATCGCCAATTTGTTGCCAGATATTTTGCGAGCAACAATTCAAAATGCCGTAAAGTGACGCAATTATGCATCAACTCGGGAGGTGGGCATTTGAGCAATATAATTTTGTCCAATTAATGTCATCAATTTTACATTTTCAAATAAACTTTTTATGAAAATAGAGCCCTTTTTTTGTCATTTATAACAAAATGGCAGCCAGTTCAAATTATGACATTACTTTTGCGCCACCCGTTATATTTTTGTGCTTATTATTACACATTATGATTACTTTTGCATATTTGTATGCCGAATAATAACATTTGTTAGGCCTTTTCGATTTCTGTTGGTCTTACATAAATAAACTATTTACAACACCCCACAAAAGACTAGATGGACGATATAACAAGTAAAACAGAGAAAATGGAACAGCATGTTTATGACTGATTGTACCTCTTTAAAGATGAGCTATCTTTTGTGAATATTTATTCTCTTTTTCTGGCTCTTGGTTGATAAATGTTTTATTTAGAATTTTTTATGTCATTAAATCTTAGTTATAAATTTATTTTATATTCTTTAAAAATACTAAAATTGATGTTAATTGTCAAAGAAACTTATAAAAAAAATAAAAACTAAATAAAGTAACTTTCGTTTGATAAAATTTTACGATCGGTTACATAAATATCCTATATTTAGATATTTCGTTCTCTTTAAATAAACTGACAAAAACTACGTATCGAATTAGATAAATTTCTGTTTAAAGTACGATTAATATTTATAAAATAACATTAAAACCACAATTTCAAACATATTTTATTCAGAATTGGGAAATTTATTTTATTTCTCCCACGAAAAAATTTGGCCAATGTTTGTTTTTCCGTTGCCAATAAAGCGAGTAAAACGAAATGTTTAGAAAGTAAAAGGAGTACGTTATTTTACGCGAAACGCCTATTGTAATAGCACTCGCCTGTTTTTGCTTTCGTTCTTCGGCGACGATCTAAAGACCTACTTGCACGTTTCAATACATGCTTAAAGTCATTAAAACGGAAAATGCCAATTTATTTTTTTTTGCTGGCATACCATCGTAATTTTTTTTAATACGTTGTAGAAGTATTGTGTGTATCTGCATATGTACAACCTTTACAAGAAGTTTATTCGATTATAAAATAGTGCACTATTCGACCATAAAATTAATATCTAATTAATGTTTTTGTCTTTAGTACACAGCTAAAATAAAAAGTAAAATTTAATTTATGTTTCGAAGTGTATTGTTTAAGAAATGCAATTAGAAATATATCATGGAAGTCATTACTGGTTTTTTCGTAAAAAAACTACATAATTTTCAAGAAAATGGAGAAGCTTATTTATTCAAAGTATTGACCATTTGATTCTATACATCTTGTCCATCTTTCAGGCAACTTATGAATGCCACCTCAAAAAAAGTTGTTTGTCCTCTGAGCAAAACCATTCATCGAGTCTTTTTCTAACTTCTTCGAAATTGACGGAGTGCTGCTCTGCAAGCGCTTGTCCCATTGATACGAAAAGGTGATAGACGGGACAAGGTCTGGAGAGTACGGCGCGGAAGATATTATGTCCTATCCAAGTGTTTCCAATGTTTCTTCAATCAGTTTTACTGTATGAGACGGCGCGTTATCGTGCTGTAAAATCATTTTACCGTGTCTTCGGGTCTATTCTGACGTTTTTCTACCAATGCATGGTTCAAATTGATAATTCGTTGTCGGTAGCGGTCAGTATTAATTCTTTCACCAGGTTTCACAAGTTCGTAATACACCACGCCACTCGACCTCGACTCCTACCGAACACATTGTCTGGTGACCAAAACGATTTGGCCTTGGAGCCGATGGGCCGGCTTAGCCAGGTGATAATCACGATTTTTTGCTCTTAAAGTTATCGAAATAAATCCATTTTTCATCACTCGTGACTATTCGATGCAAAAATGACTTCTAATCATACTTTTGAAGCAGCATTTCACAGACTATTTTTCGATTCTCCATTTACCTGTCCTTCAATTGATGTGGCACCCTTTTCCCCACCTTTTGGATTTTACCATCTTTTGAATTTTTCCCATTGCTCGTAATCGGTGGCTTATCGTCTCTTGGGCCACATTTAACGCTTCTGTAAATTGTTTTTGAGTTTTGGTTGGGTCTTCATCCAATAACTCCTGCAGTTTCACATCTCCAAACTTTTTCGGTCTACCAGAACGTTGTTTGTCTTGCACATCGAAATCACCTTTGTCGAAACCACGCCTCACATGCCTTTATGGTTGGAACATACGCACAGTAAGTTTATACCAGCAAACAATGACTTTCGGTGGATTTTTTCTTTTGATTGAATGAGAAAAGTAATGCGTGCCGCAAATGCACTTTTTCAGGCACGAAACTCGACATTTTCAAAGAGGTATAAATCTATGACGGTCCTACTTTACCAAAATATAACATGCATGCTTTGAAGCCTCATGTCAATAGAATAAAATGACATGTGTCAAATCATAACATTGTATACTTAAGCTCAGCGACATCTGTTAGAAAAACCGGTAATGACTTTCCGGTACACCTGGTACTTATGTAGTGAGGCATATAATGCGCTATTGTAAATAGAAGCAAACTATGAATAAATACTTTTTACTCTTAACTTTGTTAACGAAAATATAAATTATTTTATGTTTTAAAAAACATAACGTTCAAATTCATATTGATGTTACAGTTCTAATGATGACTTTCCCTATAATTATCCATTTATAATAACTGCATTTACACTTAATTTAAAAATGTGTTATTAATAATTCTGTTTATGTTTTATTTTCGAGTTGAAATTGGCATAAAATTTGTGCAAATGAAAACCATTAAATTTATGATCGAAATCCACTTTGCCAAATTTTAAAATATTATATTTATTACACATCAATGTCACCGATTATATATGCATGTATGTATCATATAAACGAAATTGATTTCATGCATTTCACCCATGGTATGTCATGTGCATATGTACAATGTTAACAAATTGAATCCAACTAATATTAACCTTCTGTGAAATCAGTTCGAATTTAGTTATATGTATCAAATGAAACCATTAATGTCACAAAGCACTTATTTTGCACGGTAAATTGGTATTGAAGTTTCACTAATACAGTTGCAAAATAGACTTCTGCAATAATGATATGTATACATTCTCTTTGATGGTATTTATTAAAGAATTAATTACATTGTCGATTATTTGAATGATGCAAGAAGAATAACAATACAAATACTAGTAATCCGATTAATTATCTGCATATTATATACACAGACTTTCCCCGACGCACAGTCGCTGGTTAATAAGTTAGGTTCGTGAGAAAAACTACTAACATAATTGTAACATAAAATGCGTATATAAAATAAGTATAACTTAATATAAATTTTGTTTATCACCATTTTTTTATTTCTAAACCAATATTGCTCAATAATAATAATAATAATATTTATTTGTCCAACAGTCAAAGACTAATTACAGGAGAAAAATAAATAAAATACATTAAAAAAATATAAATAATAACTAGGTAACTGCAGAGTAATATACGAGGGGTGTTTCCAATATTCTGGGAATTGGTGCTATAATTAAATAACGCAGAACTTATAGGCAATGTTATTGACGCCAGACAAGTCTTGACATTTTTATGCAACTATCTACTGCAACATTGTTCAGTCTGATTCAGGTATTCGCCTGATGTAGACGCGTTTTAGTAGCACTGTTTATGTATTTTTGTAACCATGGAACACGCGGCAAAATTTCAAAGAGCGATGGTTTTCTTTTTGTGGAAAGAAGATGTGAAAACGTCAGAAATTATTAGTCGTCTGCAAGGAGTATTTGGTGAATCTGCAGAATCCAAAAGTACTGTTTATCGGTGGACCGATTATTTTAAAGCCGGTAGAACATCACTAGAAGACGATCCATGCAGTGGCCGGCCAAGCACGTCGGTAAATGAGAGAAACATTACTGCCGTCGAAAACCTACTGAAAGACGACAGGCGAATGACTATTCGTCAAATTAGTATACACCTAGGGATAGGTACATGACAAGTTCATGACATCTTGCATGATTGTTTGGGCGTTAGCAAGGTTTCGGCGCCCTGGGTGCCAAGGCTGTTGGGACCAGAACAGAAACTCAATAGGTACGATATTGTCGTCAACTTCAAGAGCTGTTAGCCCGTAACGGTGATGAATTTTGGCAACGAATAATAACCACTGACGAAACGTTGATTCCTTATTTCAATCCTGAGACGAAAAGTCAATCCAAAGAATGGCGCAAACCTGAAGAAGAACCTCCACTTAAGGCGCGTGCAGTTCCATCTGGTAATGCTTACTGTATTCTGGGATTGCGAAGGGATTATTTTCATAGATTATCTGCCGAGAGATACTACAATTAATGCAGAATATTATTCAAATTTATTATCAGGACCACTGCGACAGGCACTAGTCAAAAAACGGCCTGGAAAGTTGCATAAGCGTCCGTTATTACAACAGCATAATGCAAGACCACACACCGCAAGAAAAACGAAGGATGTTTTGAACGATTTACGATGGGAATTGCTGCCGCACCCACTTTATTCCCCGGATCTTGCACCCAGTGATTATTATCTGTTCCCAGATTTGAAAAAACCCTTACGTGTTCGATTTGAAAGTTTAACTGACGTAAAACGTGCCATAAATAGGTGGATCGACAGGACACCGAAAAACTTCTTTGAGGACGGCTTAAAAAAAATTAGTTTATCGTTGGGATAAATGTAATATTGACGAAAATTAACAAAATTGTAAAAATTAAATGTAATTCCCAGAACTTTGCAAACATCCCTTGTATATAAGGAAAAGAAAGAAATCAAAATATGTATATGCATCAGGACCGCACAAGAATCAATCACCATCACTGAGACAATCGGAAAGGATTCTCAAATAAAGCATTGGCATTCCTACTCATATGCGCCAGAGGAGCTTTGTACAACACATTTTTTTAGCTCTAGGGACCGAACATGTGTCATTAGATCTACTCGATCCCCGAGGCACACGAAAATTTACTTGCGACAAAATGGAAGAGGCTTCAATAGAATTAGTAACAAGTTTCACTAAGAACTTGGCACTTAGAACCTCACGCCTCTCTGCAAGTGACTGAAACTGAAAATCACGAAGAAAGCTGATGTAGTCAACAACACGAAGAGGATACATGCCACTCACTTTGAATGCCAGATATACTAAAAACTTCTTCCGGACTCTCTCAAGCTGCAGATGTAAATATACATAGTATGGGTACCAAACAATGGCAGCATATTCAAGTTTGGAGCGAACAAACGTGCAAAATAATAGTTGGAGAGTAGAGGGGTTAACGAATCGTCGGCACGAACGAATGATAAAACTCAAAGAACGAGAAGCAGAATTATATATGAAGTGGACATGTTTCGCAAAACTTAAGTGTGAGTCGAAAATAACACCTAGATCTCTTACCTCAACTTATCTAGTCAAAAAAGTTTGGTCAACTGAATAATCAAACATAATACGGTTATTGCATTTGCTAACATTGAGATTTCTTTTGTTGGTATCACACCAATTGTAAATAAAGTCAAGACGATGCTGTAAGAACAAGCAATCAGAAACAGATACAACCTAAGAAAATATTTTTAAGTCATCGGCATAAGCCAAAACTTTGCAATCAATTGCAGTAAGGAGATCATTGATGTAAATACAGAACAGTAGTGGTCAATTATTTCTTATCAAAGTTGTGTGACGAAGTGTGGCGATTAAATAACGACTGTTTTTTTCCATCGCGTAGCCGCATCGGATGAGGCTGTAGTTGGAATGTCATTGACTTTGATACTTCCCAAGTAACAACCCGTAGTTTCGTCTCTCTGTCTGCTTTAGTTTACTTAATTATAGAGCATACTGTTAGAATGGCGTGTTCTTTTAACATTTTCAAATATCCTTCTTTTCTTAAAACTCTATCAATTGTATGCAAATCTTCAACACCATTAAAAGAAACTGTTCCTCAAACAAGAACTGAACCTCCACCGTGTTTAACTGTTGGCATAACACAGTCTGGTATCCTTTCGGTAACGCGCCGATTACTTCCAAACACTTGAAACTTGGATTCGTCTGTCCGCAGAACCCACTTTCGCATTTCCACATCCCAATATTGGTGCTCTTTGGCCCATTGTAATCGTTTTTTACGTTTTGTAATCGTAGCAGTGGTTTACCAATAGCAAATCGCCCTTTTAGTCCTGCCTTTGCTAAACGTCTTGTAGTCAGCAACACTGGATTTTCATGATTTTTATTTCATTCTGCGCGAAGCTGTGGAGCTGTTAACCGTCTAGATAACAGTTCTAGCTGCAAATTTTGTTATCTAGTGGTCATCCTTGGTCTTCCTACACGATTTTTTGGTTACATTGCACCCGTTGTTATGTACCTTTTCACTCTACCTTGCATGATATGTTAATTTTAATTTCTGCGCTATTATCCGCAGTGACAATTTTTCTTTGTGTAATGTTATTATAGTACTACCAATTGCTGCTCTCGATTCCTTTCTTTTTGGCATTTTGTATGTTTGTTCACGAATACTTGTATTACAACTTACTCGGACAGATTCTAGACGAATACTAAATTTTTCTTAGATTGCAGCATTCTGTGTGGTTCTACATTCCTATAAATTGTTTCTTAGAACCATTATAACCTTGTAATATAAAAAATAAATATTTTCAGGAAAAGTATTAATACTGAATAGAGTTCATAAAAGGATTAGAGAAAATTATAATATTTTACACTAACAAATATGATTATATAATTTACGCAATGATCCGGATATTATTGGTAAACTTCCCAGAAACGCACTCACATCTATTATTTAATTTGTCTCTACCGAAACCCAGGTATAAAGACAGGGCGATTCTATGAATAGTATGCGATCCCTCATTTATGAGCGGCAGTGTATATATAAATATAGAATCAAACAGAAGAATTAGTCGTATGGTACGCGAATTATTATATCTATTCGAATATAAATCTTCGGAAAATAAGGTGTTTTTGTGCTATTCTGTTATGAATCACAGGCATGCTCGGACTACCGTCTTGTTTATATGGTGTAAAGACCATTCTACATTAATTCGGCAGATATATTTTCGTGTACATCGTAAACCTTTTTGCGGTATTTACTGTAAATATACAAATAGTCATCACATACTGGAAATAATCTGAAATTGGTAGTTAACTTTATTTTGTAAAAGTTTTTTTAAAGATTCATCTACTTCTGATTTATGGTATGTGGGGCTCTGTCGAATTTTATTTACACTTACCAGAATGAGAGTTCTTTATACGTAAATTGTGTGTGCAACGTCTTCCTTAGTATTATTTATCTTGCCTCAAGAATAAGAAACTGTAAATATTTTTTCTCGAGAGAAAAAAGGTACTTGGAGTGAATGTTATCTCACTGAACTAAATCCCTTTCACATTATTCTGTTATAAATGATTTGGAAATTACGTAATTGACATTTAAAAATATAAAATTTTTTAAATAAATTTTTGAGCAATTTTTAGCAGTACTTAGTATCTAGCGTCTAACATAAATAAGATGACATTGAGCAGGCAACATACATATCTAACGTATTTTAAGAGAAGGTGTAAATCTGGGAAACCCGTGCATTTAGTAATAATTAGCGTTTGCTCGATGTGCAACATTTCAATAGCTTTCTATTAGTTTATTTTAATGAGTATGATGCATGAAGGCATACATTGCATTGCAGTTAACTAAATTGATTGCATTGTAGTTCTATTTACCTCTCGATGTAGCATCCTGATATACCATATGAACTATTGAAATTGCAACGACATATAGTTTGTCCATTCGTTGAGGCCTCTTTTTCGGTTAAGTCTTTTGTGGAACAAGAAAGAAATTCTTTAGTACAAATTATGAGTAAACTGGGAAATGTAATAAGCTTGGTAAAAAATAAAATACAAGACAAATTCCTATCTTTAAAAGTAAAGAAAATCATTCGCGAAGCAGCTGGTCAAGATGCAGAGAAGAAAAGCATACATTATGAATTTTAACATGTTCGCAAAGACTTTCGAGTACCTGTAGAGATGAAATAAAATCCACAAAGCGGTACTGGATGATCGTCAACTGAAAGTGCGCGAGCTAGCAGACATAGTAGGCATTTCAAAAAGTGTGGTCCATTGCATATTATCTGAAAATTTGCCCACGAGAAAGCTGTGTGCAAGATGGGTGCCGCGTTTTCTCACACTCTAGCAAAAACAGTGTCGTGAAGATGTTTCAATGGAGTGTTTAGCGAAGTTTCACAGCAACAAAGCAGAATTTTTGCTCCGTTTCATAATCATGGATGAAACATGGGTCCATCACTTCACACCCGAGACAAAAGAACAATCAAAACAATGAACTCAAAAGGGAAAACCGGCTCCAAAGAAGGCGAAGACCGTTTCATCTGCAGGCAAGGTCATGGCATCAGGTTTTTGGGATGCGCGTTGAATAATTTTCATTGCATGTCTTGAAAAAGGAAAAAACTATCAACGGCGAGTATTGTGCGAACCTATTGCAACGTTTGGGCGGAGAAATCAAGTAAAAACGACCGCATTTGGCTAAGAAGAAAGTGTTGTTTCATCAAGACAATGCACCAGCTCACAAATCCGTTATTGCAATGGCCAAAATTAATGAATTAAAGTTTGAATTGCTACCTCATGCACCCTATTCGTCAGATTTGGCCCCCTCGATTTATTTTCTGTTCCCAAACTTGAAAAAATGGCTCAGTGGTCAAAGATTTTCCAACGACGAAGAAGTAATGTCGGCAGTTAATGGCTATTTTGAGGAGCAAGACAGTTATTGTTATAATAAGGGTATCGAATTTATTGAACGTGGTTGGGAAAAGTGTATAGAGTTGAAAGGAGATTATGTTGAAAAATAATTATATTTCTTTCCAAAATTTTTGTGTTTTCTTTTTTGGGCCGGGTACTTCTGGGACCACCCTCGTAAATATGACGATTTCATTGCAACTACTGAATATACGCGGCATCCCTACTATTAAGTGTCCAAGAATACGAGGCATTGTCATAGATGATGACCAACATAACCTAATTTTATTTATATTTATTTTATCGATGCTTAAAATATGTGAATTTTATTTTGGTATAATTCCGAAAGATGTTTTTCACTTGTAAACGCCCAGTTGACCAAAGAAGGAAATAAATCAACTCTGGAATCTATAAATACAATTATATAACTACAGTGTAAGTTTAAAGATTTATCTTGCGTAGATTTTTTCCATTAGTTGTTAGAAAATGAAGAGTTGCTATTAAAAATCAACAGCTCTGAGATATGTAGCTGAGTTTCTGTGCCTTATCTATAACTACTTATATCTTAGGCTTTTTGTTATATATTTTTTTATTTTGGGAGTAATGTATCATGTTTTCTCCAAATAGAAATATAAAAACTAAACTTTTATCATTGAATTGAATTTTGTTCACAGTAGGACGTCTTCCTTTTTAATTTTTTGGTCTGGTAGCCCTACTAAATAATTACAAATTTATTTTATTAGACAAAAGATCAAGATATTTTCTTTGCTGTTTCATCTACAGGGAAAAACAGCTACAATTTGAAACGTCTGTTTCTTAGTAAAACAGTAAACAAAATATTTTTGGCGGCAATTGTAGAATTGCATACAAACACACGCATTCATTAGTGTCGGTTGACTAAACACGTTCACGTTATATTTAGATATTACTTCAATTAAAATAAAATACCGTCTAATTAGAAGCAGCATGAATTTCTAATAATAACTTGTTTATTTTCGATTGGTTTAGTCATAAAATATAATGGAAAAATGTGGTTGAATCGTTCCGAAACGATGTATGTATATGTAATGTACCTTCTTACATCATCTTGGCTTTGGCTTGAGATCGATGTATTTGTTTAGTATCGGTCGAGAGTGGTATTTGTGATTTGTGGAAGCTATACTTGCATGGTGTATATACATGTGCTTGTACGTGTTGTTTTTCAATGACATTGGAATGCATTAGAAGAAAAATATTTCGATTATTTATGAGTTTCTATGTTTTTACAGCCTCTTGATTCAAACCCACTAGCAATTGCTATTTTGTTCGGTTTAACTCAGTAGTTATAAGTTTTTACTTATTTATATAGAATGTTGGGGAGATGTGTCACATCGAAATTGCTTTAATTGCAATATTTTTAACATACTTTTTGCTTTAAATTGTTAGAACCGGTGAAACACAGAGTCCGATTTTCAATAAACCATAAATTTTCTAATTTTCAAATAGTATATTTTCAAACTTTTTAAAACAATTTCTGTAAAATTATATACACAATTTGTCTCAGAAAAAAACGGAACTTACTATTTTTTCATTTATTTTTTTCAAAGTGCGGCTTCAATACAACGTTTTGCACGGTCAATTAACATGTTGAATTAATTTCTAACTTCATCTTTAGAGATGTCCTTCAAAATCGCTGTCAACGCCTTTTTAATGGCTTCACCGGTGACATAACGCTGTCCTTTTATTGGGACATGTAGTTTGGACAATAGATAGAAATCACAGGGGGGCAAACCCGGTGAGTACGGAGAATAGTTGATGGTTAAAATGCCATTTGTAGTTAGAAAATCATTGAGAAAATTCGAGCGACGAGGTGATGCATTATCATGTAACAAACTCTAGTTATCATTTTCACGATATTGAGGGCGCACACGACAAATACATAAATCACGATATCACGACAAATACGCGCCAAAAGATGTTTCATAACACAAATATAATATACAGCATTGACTAGTTGGTACAAACTTATTGCACATTATGCCTTTCGAATCATAAAAACAAATCAACATTGTCTTCACTTTTGACTTCTTCAAACAGCTTTTTTTCGGTCTTTCTTCGCTTGGTCTCTGGATCATATTGAAAACACCACGTCCCATCGCCAATTACAATAGAATATCTGAAGTTTTCGTCCTTTTCTGAGTCTTTAATCAAGTCTGTACATGTAAGTTGAATTCAGTTAGTTTGTGTGGTACACACCCTGCACAAATCTTTTTTAGCTCCAAATGCTGTGTCAAAATGTCTGAATTGAATCTTTGGAAATATTTAATTCCATTCCTGCGTATAGTAATGAGGATTTCGGCTCATTTCTGATAAATTCACGCACAAGTTCGATGTTACTTTCCATAACCACAGACTTTTTTGCTCCAGGATGTTCGTCGTCATTTACATATGTCCGTACGACTGCCTTTAAATCGTTTATACCACTCATACACACTCGTACGTGATAAATATGCGTCACATACACTTGATTTACTGAGTTTAAAACTACTCGATATTTGCTCTTTGTACAAAATTCATTTTTCGACAAATACCAATACACACTGTTACTTTTTGCGCAATTTCTCTGCTTCTAATGATGCAAATACCGTGACACTTAGTCTTAACATTGGTGAGAAATCTACCTTACCGACGCATATTTTTTTAATATTATTGATGGCACACTAGGAATTACTATTTGAAGTTCGGTTTTCTCTGCGACATACTGCGTATACTTCAATGTCTCTCCTTTCGTTTGACCGCAAATGATTTATGATAGGTAAACCTGTTGTAACTAGCATAGTTATTTTTTCGCAGTTTATTTGTGAAGCGTTTGATAATACAAATCAGGTAGACGCTGCTTTTAAACTTTTTCTGTATCTTCGATAGAATTAATCATGATTTTTTTACAAAAACACATTATAAGTTCTTCTATAACTGACATGTTTTTTGATTTCTACACTGTAATTTGTGTTCCACAGGGACCTAACCTAGGACACTTTTTATTCTTTAGTTGAGTTGTTACCACTCATAGGGTTTAGAGAGTTTTTTTGACACCAATTCACCCTAGCTACTTTCGGTATCCAACGGAAAACTAATTTTTTTGCACACAATTCATTATGAAAAATTTTTTGAATTGAGGGCTTTGGATCCCCAATAATGCATGAATCTGGCGATATGTCACATGTCGATCTTCGTTGATGATCTGGCGCACAGCATCAACATTTTCCCGAGAGATTGCCGTTTTTGGTGAACCTGCTTTTGGAGCGCCGCCAAAAGTAATCCGTCCACGTTTGAATTCTTCATGCCAACGAAAAAATTGTTGACTGAAGTGTTGCTTCATTGCCGAAAACAGAAACCAACTCGGCGAGGCATTCTTGTTGAGAAAATTGTCTTCGAATATTATAAAAAAATATTTCGCGAAAATGTTTTTGGTTTAATTTCATTTTTCAAATAACTTGTCAACTTTGACAGTTCGTTGTAGCTAGAACACTATACGTATCGCACTGAAATTTTGGATTTAAGTTAACTAAATATGGGGGTTAATTTTTAGTACTGACATTTGATTAATGGCGCCCTCTATGTCCCTCTGCGCATAACTTAAAAGACGTCACACGTATATACATGGAGATGCAGATAATTTCTTTTCTATTAATTAAGTCTTTCAATAAAAAGCTTGTGTAAAACTTAAATGACATCTCACTTGTTTTTCTATTATTTTCTGGGTGAGCAAATGCTTATGGCAGGTAGTGTATATGCATGTTTATTTATACCGTTGTACCGTGAAAAAATAATCAACATTTAGTCCTAATCCAAAACGCACCATGAATTTGTTCAAATTTATATCGACAACAATAAATTACATGACTTGCTCAAAGCACACCTAGATATTTAATTCCCACTGGATTAAAACATCAATCTATTAATCACCTGCAACGCACGTTTTTACCGAAAGTATAAATAGATTATTTCAATATTTATTACCCTCGTAATAATAGCAGTAATAGTAGCAATACACTGACTTTGAAAAAAGTACATAATTCAACTCACGTAGCAATTACAGACTCATATTATGAAATTAGGTTATATTCAATATCCTTTTCTTTCGTTAAGGTCAGCGAAATTTAATAATACGTTTTGAGTATATTCAAATTGAACCGCACTATCGGATTGAATAATATACGTTCAGAGATCTTATCAGATTTAGTTTATTACAGAGCGGCCCCGGTTGAATTTTGGAATCACCGCCGAGTGATATCTAAATTACACTTGAAAAACACTTATCAACCTAATCTGAGTCATTGTTACTTACTTGTTTTTATTTAAAAACTGTTCGTCATCCACTTCGAAGAAACAGGTTAAGTAAACACACTATTTTACGTCTGTAGACACGTTAGTTTACAGAGAGGTATTGTCATCTCCGCAAATAAATTGTTCACATAATGTCCTGTTATATGAAAAAGAATTGTTGTATTTTTAGTGTAATTATACGTCCAGCTAAAATTATAAAATTACAAATAAAACGTCTCATTAACGCCACATTTTCAATTTACCGCCCTAGTTCACCCATATATCATATTTGTAAATGGCTTACGCTGTTGGATAATAAATAAATAAATAACTATTATTATTAAATTATTAATATTTATAATAATTATATAATTCCATAATTGTAATTAAGGCTGCAGAAACGAGTGCTTTCGCATACTACCAATATTAAAAATAATAAATGTAATTACTTACTATTTTAGTTTTAGAGTGATCATAAATTCGCTGTAGTATTGTGTCACTAGTATGCCTTCCAGTGCTGACTATCGTACTCCTACGGCGAGATGAAAATACGAGGGTAGTTTGACAAGTAGTAAGAATGGAAAAGAAAAACGAATTTTTTAAATACAAAATAATTTTTATTTTTCAACATATTCTCCTAAAAGAGCAATACATTTATTCCAACGCTGCTCCAATGCCCTTATGCCATCTCTAAAATGCGATTCCGGAAGGCTTGCAAAATACTCATTTACGAAGATGATAAAAGCTCGTCGTTAGACGAAAATTTCTTTCCACCTAGTGCCGTTTTCAATTTTGGAAAAAGGTGGAAGTCGGAAGGGGCTAGATCCGGCGAATAAGGCGCATGCGGTACTAATTGGAAATGCAACACGTGGATTTTGGATATCGCAACTGTGCTGGTATGCGAGGGAGCGTTGTCTTGGTGAAACAGAATTTTTTTTGCCATTCTTGGCTCTTTAGCACGAATCTCAACATTTAATTTTTGTAGAAGTTCTGCATAATATTGTCCGTTTATTGTGGCACCTTTCTGAAGGTAATCAATGAGCAAAATGCCCTTTGAATCCCAAAAAATTGATGCCATCACCTTGTTTGCCGATAAAGTGGTTATCATATTCTTTGGAGGTGCAGAACCACGTTCTAACCATTGTTTCGACTGTTCTTTAGTTTCGGGTGTACTGTAGTGTATCCAAGTTTCATCAAATCAACCGGATTCCGCTTATAAAGGTCCAAACACTCATTGGAAATGCGCAAACGAGTGAATTTTTGATCAGTCGTAAGCAAACGCGGCACCTATCTTGCCGAAAGCTTGGAAAGGCCCAATTCTTTCGTTAAAATGTGGTGTACGCATGCTCTTGAAATGTTTGCCATGTCTTCTATCTCTCTCACTTTGAGTCGTCGATCTTGCGTAAAAATATTATGGATTTTTATAATCATTTCCTTAGAAGTCACGATTTTGGGAGCTCCAGAGCGCGCTTCATCAACACAGCTTGTTCTACCACGTTTAAATTCATATACCCATCTACTTATTGTGGCGGATCATGGAGCAGATTCACCTAATGTTTCTCGTAACGCATCTTTTATTTCGGTAGCTTTCATACCTTTAACTAGGAAGTATTTAATCACCACACGATACTCTGCTTTTTCCATTTTAACAAAACGACGTGTTGCTTCTTTTTCAATCAGCTGTCAAAAATAAACTAATCAACCGATTTATCTAAATATCGGAATGTAAACATATAAATAGGCAACCTAAATTACAGTGCATTTGTTTTACCAATTAGAGCGCCACCTATGTGTCATTCTCACTACTTGTAAAACTGTCCTCGTACTTATGTTGGTGTATTTGGAAAAGGAGCGGTATGCGTCTAATGATGTGATGTTCGCGAATTGAAAAAGGACGTTCACATTATATTCGCACTCTTGGTTTTCAGTTAAACTATTGTCTATGTGCACTATAGTTTGAAAATCAGGATTCTTATTTATAACCGCACACAATTTATCGGTTGTTATCTTATACTAACTGTTAGATTTCCTAACGAGGGTTTGAGGTAATATATTATATTTAGCGCTTCATGTAATGACAGCTTGGTGTTCTCTAATTTGGAAATAGTGTCTAAAAGAATTGAATAATTTTCGTAAATTTGCTCTATTTGAGTATGGATTTCGGTATCTGAAACCAGCCGTTGACGATTACTTTTGGATAACTGTTTTTAATAAATTCAGCTACAAGATGATAAGCATGGATGAAATTGAAATAATATTGTTTTAGTATCTTTCCAGCTTTAACTATATTCGAAACTCCATCTATAACCAGCATTACAAGTTGGGTTGCCGATACATTGAATTTCTCAAAGGTATGTTTTATAGTTTCAACTATCCTTTCCGCGTTTGTCTTCTGTAATATTCCACTACGTAAAAGAAGAGCCAAGGAAATCTCACCGCTTTTTAAAGTTCGCACTAACACATTTAAAATACTATTCTTTCTTGCATCCTTTGCTTCATCTACTGTCAACCATATTTTTGGATCTTTTAACTCTCTTTTATTTGATTCCTAATCGTGTCTTTCACCAGAAGAAAACTGTAATTGACCTCTTGTTGGCAATCTCAATTCCGAAACTTACTTCCCCCAAAAGTTTCGAAATTTTTCATTGTATACAACATTTTGTGGAATGTTGCACACACAAAAAAATAAAGTTATATAGAAATTTATAATATGGTACATCACGTCACGCATATAACCAGCGTTGTTTGCTATTAACATGTCTTTTACCCACGAAAATATTGTACTGTAAAATGTTGATATTGCAAACAATACATTTAATAATAGTGTCAGTATATTCTAATGTGGAAAATCGGTTAAGAAATCTATTAACACTCGTCGAACATAACAAAGAACACCGTCGATTCGCCATCAACAATCTAATCCGGCATTCATACATATACCATACGCACATGAATCTCGACTTCGGATATACGAGTATACAATCGCTTTCGAAATATATTATTGCCGCCAATGAGTGCGCACTCGTTTCTGCATTCTTAATTGTAGCACACAAACAAATTGGCATCACAAATGATTTTTATGTTACGAGAATTAATTTAAAATAAATAATTCGTCATACTTGCAGAAGACGTGGCAAAATAAGTTTCCATGCAGAATGTACAGGGACCGGGGAATTACCTATTACACTCAGAAACGACTGTTTAGTAATTTACTTGCTGTAGCTTTATTGAAAATGGTTTCAGAACAGTTAGTTATTAACTTAAGAAAAGAAGAAAAATCACTGAAAAAGAAACGTTAAATTGTGAAGAAACCTCACACAACGGTGCAATATATAATAAATAGGTATCAAGAACTACAAATAGGTCAGGTTTAGGTAGATCTAAGAAATTGAGCACCCTTCCTAGGTAAGATAATTAACGAAAGTCCGCGAAGTAGCGCATCTGCGCTGGCTTAAATGATAAAAGATGATTACGGGATACATGTTGTACCTGAAACCGTTAGAAACGTATTACGAATGAATGAAATTTGCTTCCTTAACACATTATAAGCGTGATGTCTAATAGCACTGACGATACTGCTTCTGGGATGAAACAATTCGTCGTCACTTTCGCAGTCGCTATCAGGTTCAGGAACATTCGCATCATTTGAAATTTCTGATACAGTGTCGGCATATACTTCATTATCACTTTCACTATCAGAAGCCATTTTAAACGAAGAATTTCGATTTATAAAATTATGAAAAATATGGAATGAAGTTCTCACGTTTAACGATAACTGAAAACTGTTTTATTTGGACGATAATTTTACGTTTTATAATATATTTTGTGTGTCTAACCAATAGATTGTAATTGTTTAATCTTCAGTACAATAAACACATTCATAAATGCTGAACGATATTTATGAGAATCATCTTACTTACATATATAGAGTTGCGTTGAAGTCATTTAAATTATTTTGAAAATTTATAGCTCCTCGAACTACGAGAACCTTAAAACAAACATCTACTTATATTTCATAAATCAACCAACGAGTACTAGTACTGTGCCCCGCTTTTAACGTAAGTACTTTCCAAACGGGTACAAATACCCGCCCCGCTGATAGACGGCAGTCCACAAAACGGGTACTAGTACCCGCCCCGCTTATAATGTGTTAAATAACATTTATTTAATACCACTCTGACTATTAAAGTAAAGAACAGCTCACAACTTATATGTATTGTATGCCCTTCCTGTAGGGGGTGTTACAAAAATACTTACCTGGCTACTTAGTCAAATTAAAATATCTCGAACTATACAATTTTTTGATTGTCATATAGCCACTTAGATCCGTAAATGACCTAAATCTAAAGTGACCACCATCTTGAATCACCCTGTATCACACAGATACTGGTATTTCCAAAGAAAAATTCGTTACAATTTGAACACTTCACAATGTTTCTTCTAGTACTTTATGCGTATCAATCTGTCAGTAGTTTCTAGTCAGTAAGAAGGCTACCTATCCATCTTGTTACTCATACGTTCGATACTCAAATGGGATACTCTAAATCATTACGTCTATAGGTTTCTTATTTTTTTCCCGAGCAATTTTTATCCGTCGCATCGCTAAAGGAGATATTACTAAGACTTGCAGGTGATATTAATGAAGGAGTCATCGATTTTGTGTAAAACCGGCTTGCATGAAAATCACAAAGATGAATATCCACTTTCGGTATCGTAGAACTGTTTATACACCGACATCGTTACAGGTACATAATCCTGTGTTAATTAATTCTGTTTTGAGTTGGAAACAGATTTTAAAAGTAATTATTTTCTGTAGGTAATTGTAGTAGTATTTTTGATTGTTGTTCGTGCTGTTGTTATGGGTATGACTCAGCTTAATGTAATAGTATTTTTTTATTTGTGGCATTTTGTTTCTTTTTAATCGCATTCAATTTCCTTAAGAGTTTAACCTACACGGACATCGTGAATAGTTTTTAAATATTAAATTAGTACTCGTATTATCGACCTACATATTGTGGTTCCTACGTCTTTAAAGATCGCAGTATCAATTTCTAGGAACAATGCAATATTTACTTATAAGTGCAATAACGTTGCACATTACCGTCCATATTCGTGCGGATATTGAAATAAATTAAAGAAAAGGGAAAACAGTTAAATCAATTTATGTTAAAACTTAAAATTTTTATTGCATTATTGTTTATAAAGTACGAGGGTAGTCGTTTACATTTCGGGAACTGGCAACACTGTTAGTGTTACCTCCGATCTGATGATTGCATCGTGAAGTTTGTCATTTTTGACAATATATTTACCTTGACAGTTTTATCATTCGGTCGCGCTAATGTTGACAGTAACTAACTTTTCATAACTTTCACCGTGGATTATCTAAACAAGAAAGCATCAATGAGCTGAATTCTTTATATGGTGATGAAGCACCATCGAAAACTACAGTATATTGTTGGTATGGTGTATTCAAACTAGGACGGCGTTCTTTGGACGATGAATTTCGTGAAGGTCGTCCCACAAATGTTGTGTCGGAAAACATTAATGCAGTGTCTGAATTGCCAATGCAAGACCGTCATGTGACATACCGTGAGATAGAGGCATCTCTAGGTATTAGTAACACCAGCGTGCATAAGATCCTGCAAGAACATTTAGCCGTTAAGAAGCTATGTTCACGTTGGATACCGCATAATTTGACAACCGCTCAAAAAAGGACTCACGTCGGTTGGGCCGAAAAATGCACAAAAAATACAATAGCAGTGCTTCAAAGAACATTTATAAAATCGTCACAGGTGATGAATCTTGGTTCTATACGTATGAGCCCGATAATAAATAGCAGTCGACTATGTGGATATTCCAAGATGAGCCAAAACCAACAAAATTGTTCGCGCTCGAAGTACATCAAAACAAATGGTCGCCTATTTTCTCACAGGTCGGTTCAAACAATTGAATATTTGACCGGGCAAAACATTGATCTAGCTGATGTAGCACCCTATGATTTCTTTTTATTCCCACACGTGAAGAATAAACTTCGTGATCAACGGGTTTCTACGCCGGAAGAGGCAGTTGAGACATTCAAAACTCATATTTTGGAGATACCGTCGTTTAATGGAATGAAAAAGTGCATTGATTTTAACGGGGAATATTTTGAAAAGCAATCAAACTATTTTCGATAATAAAAAGTTTTTTTCTGTTTGCTATTCCCGAAATATAAACGGCTACCCTCGTATAATATTAAAAATTAAAGTAACTCTAACGTTAAATAAACAAAGATATCTTAAACATTCCGCACATCGAAGAAACCTCTTTTTGCGCGAGGGACAGCCGAGGCATCCATTTCACGAGTTTTCCAAGGATTCTATTCGGCGTACTATTCCACTCTTCTTGCAATAGGTTCCGCGAGTGATTTGTTCAGATAGGACACACTTTTCGGACCCTCCTGCCCAATTCATCCCATAACAATTCTATGGGTTAAGTCGTCGGGGCTTCGCGGTGACCATGACATTATTTGTAAGGTATTGTTGGGTTGTTCGCTATCTAAGAAATTCTTACATATTACTGCTGAGTGTTTGGGGTCGTTGTTTTGCAAAAAACACAAAATTTTCGCCGATTAAAGGTAGCCCCGATGGTATTGCATTTTCTTATAATATTTTTAAAACACCCTTCTTTCGCAAAATACCCTCGATTCGTTTCAAGTCCCTTGTGCCAGCTCCAAACCAGCGCACGCTTGGATTGTTCAAACACTTCAAACTTTGATTCATAAGTCCATAGCACCCTTTTCCAGTCATCCAGTGTCCAATCTCTGTGTGTTTCTGTCCATTGCCGTCGTTTTTGCCTGTTTCTCCGTCGAAGTTATGGTTTTCTTACAGCAATGCGGCCGTGTAGATTTGTAGCTTTTAATCTTCTTTTCACAGTAGTAGCAGTCTCCTATTTTGTATACTCAGCAATTTTATACGCTCATCGTTGACGTGACGTGTTATTCGCTTACGACCCGAACATGCCGGATCTCTTAAACTACGTTGATGTCGCCGATATCACAACAGTCGATTTACTAACATGTGTCTTTTCAGAAATTTGAGGCACTGAATAACTTTCTTGATGAAAAGCAATAATTACAGAACGTTTTTCTAAACTTGGTTTTCCTCTCGACATTTTAAGAAGTTCACATAAAAAATACAGTCTTATCAGTGATGCGTACGTTCATTTGAAAACTAATGCATATTTCGGTACCCAAAAATCATCGGGGTGAGGGCAGGTAAATTTCGCAAGTTTTTTGCTTGGAATATTATCTCAAAAATAATCGTATTTATGACGGTACAGATTATTTCAGGAACTACTGCAGTGAGTCATAAACTATAATAGTTATTTGTAGGTGCTCTAATAGATATATTTACCTGGAATTGATTATAAATTTCCTAAAAGACTGACTGTACACTACCGGTCATATTTATTTGCCCAGCCCAATTTTATGTGTTTCCTGAAATACAGATTATCTTTCGAAAAATCTGTATTATAATTATTCAACAATATTATTAGTGGACGTAATTCCATATCAATTTCTACGAAAATCTTAAATTGTTTATGATATATCGTAAAGGTGTCATAAATTGGAAAATTACCATAAATATTATATAGACTAATCTCTACAGTATTAACAGTTTTACCTGCATTTCCGAAAGGTATTACCAATATTGTGTTATTGTACTAACTAATTACAATATTAGGATGTGTTATTCAAAAAGGAAAATAAATTTTATGTCAGTCATCGTTCATCTTTTGTTACGCAAACAGTGAAATAGAGAGTTATTGTGAATATTTTAATGCAATACCGAAGACGAAGAAATTATCTGTTGAAGTGCGTGCTATGATAATTGCTTATCATCGTACGGGTAAAAGTAATCGCGAAATTGCAAAAGAATCACGATTAAATCGCAGAACCGTTGCTTATAACGTTAAAAAATTTGAAGAAAGTGGTACATCTGCAGATGGCCGGCATCTAATACGGATAAGTAGACGCGATAGACGAAAAACAGCACCAGAAATTGCTGCTGAAATGAATAGAGCGCGTGCTAAACCAATTAGTGTATCCACGGTACAGAGAAGGTTAAGGCAAACGGGTTTATACGGAAGAATTGCTCTGCTAAAACCACTACTATGAAAGCAAAACAAGATAAAACGACTAAATTGGGCTAAAGAACATAAGAATTGGACGATTGATCAGTGGAATAATGTGTTGTGGACAGACGAATCGAAGTTTGAACTTTTCGGTAGTAAAAGGCGAATATTCGTAAGAAGATTCGCTGGAGAAAGAGTACTGCCAGAATGTATTGCGCCTACCGTAAAACATGGAGGAGGTTCAGTAATGATTTGGGGGTGTTTTGGTGGAAGATCTGTAGGCGATCTCGTCAAAATTGAGGGAATCCTAAGAAAAGAAGGCTACAAGGAAATTTTAGAAAATAACGCTGTTCCTTCAGGACTAAGGATTCTTGGCGAAAACTTTGTATTTCAACAGGACAACGATCCGAAACACACTTCTAGATTGTGTGGCGATTAGCTGCGTCAACTATAAGAGCAAGGGCAAATCTCTATAATGGTATGGCCAGCTCAAAGTCCTGATCTGAACCCAATAGAGCTTCTTTGGGAAGAATTGGGCCGGAAGGTTCGAGAACGTGCTCTATCATCCACCACTGTACTGTGGGAACAACTTCAAGAAGCCTGGGCACAAATTACAGAAGATACACTGCAAAAATTAATTGAAAGGATGCCGCGGTGATGTGCCGCAATTATCAAAAATAAATGTGGGCACATTGATGAGAGCAAAATTTAATAATAATTAATGATAAAGTTTTTATATAAGAAAAATGTAATTATTTTATGTTTATTTTACGCTATTGTATTGCTACAATAAATAAATTTTCAGTACACATTTGATAGTTTAATAATTTTGGCTAAAACTAAGGGTGGGCAAATAAATATGACCGATAGTGTAAATATATTATTTATATTTAAACGCAATTATATTATATTTTAAAAGAGTTTACTAAATTTCACTAGCTGTCCGAACTAATATGGACGGTAGTGTATACTAAGCCACAATAAGGGTTTCCTTAGCTCACTAATTACTGGTCATTACTGCTACTTATAATAATGAGGGATAAGTGAAATTGTAGATAAGATCTATTTACTTTGGTTGAGGTTTTATCTTCCAAGAATGTCTAGGGTATCGTTGTGTAAAGAAATCCGAAAATTAATTTATGCAGTTTTGTATTGTATGTATGTTTTGCATTTATGTTTTTTGCCGAGTAATTCCCATAGAAAAACTGTCAAATTTTGATTTAATTTGTTTAGTAAAATAGACAATACCTTCACTAGAATCGATTCACTTTAAATTTAACTTTAGTGCGACAACAAATGCCTGTAATATACAACATGTAGATCAATCATAGATAACGTAACTATTCTCTTCATTCTTCTGTTGTTCTCCACAACGCTTTCACTTTTCCATCTGGAATATCAGATTAGATTAACAGGAAGCTGTCTTGGCGTCATATTGAGAACAAATGTGAAAATACGTTATATACATACGTACAAGGTTTCTGTACTTTCATAGGCCGTCATACAATTCTTTATTTCTTATTTTCATGCGTTAAAACGCCGCTCGTTACGGCTTTCTTGTAATTTCGTTTGCCCAGTAATAACTATTAGGCATCAATAATACCTTTTTACCTGATTTATGTAATAATTCTTTCTCGCTGGCGTCACGCAATTACTAACCAAGTGATTACCACTTTCTGTAGGTGTAATTTAATGTTACGACATAACAATAAAACATTCTGTATAATACAATAGTCGATGTGTCATGTGACGAATGGCTTTCATATTTAATAATTCTTTTATTGATATAACTGTTGATAATGTTCCACGTTTTTGTTGGGAGTGTTTCTTTCGGTGATTCCATTTATAGGAACTGTTGGTATTGTAACTTGTATTAATTGATTTACAGCCGATCTAATAAGAAACACAAAAAAAGGATTATAGAAGAAATAGATATATTATTACAAAGTATTACACTATCGCCCACGGAAGTTTGGGCGCTCGATAAAACTTTGAAAGCATAAAGAAAATGAAAGGAAAATAACAAAAATAAAATGTATTGATTCAATTTCTATTGACAAACGTCTAACAAAGAAACGTAATATAATATTCACCTAAATAATTCTGATTCCGTTGTAAATTATTACAATTTTTTTTAATCGACATATCCTCCTTCCACTTTTAGCACAGCTTGTACCTCTTTATTTAGAAAAAAACTTAAATAATTGTCCTAAAATCCGGTGCTTCACCTGTGGCACTACACCGGGGCACAGCTTGTACTAGATGTGGCATTCGACTAGTTAATTTTCTAAGCGTGTCCATAGAAATATTGTTCCATTCGAAAGGAAGACGTCGCCAAAGATAATACTTTGAAATTGAACAGTGATTTCTCATTTTTCTATTGACTTCTCCAAGGGGATCGCGGCATAATTTGTACCCTTTAGCTTCTGTCTGAGCGTTCAAAGAATTTTTCCAAATTTAAGCGATATGTTTGGGGTCGTTATCATGGACAAATGTAAAGTTTTTCCTTATTAAGCTCAGTCCTGAGGAAACAGTGTTATGTTCTGTAGTCCTACTTGTAATGCCGTCTATTTTTACCTAGTCATTCGCTTCTGTTGTACAGAAATATACCCAGGCTATAACTGAACGACCTCTGTGTTTTACCGTACTTCCCTCTTCGGACAAAGAACCTTTGCTCGAAGACCTTAAATTTGGTCTCGCCTGTCCAAAACACCTTAGTCTAATCCTTTGGCGCCTAATTGCGATATCTTCGCGCCCATTGTAATCGTTTTCGTCGATTTCAATAATAGTTAATGTTAATGTTAACAATAAAGTAATATTAATGAAGGGCCTGGCATAAACTATTTTTTTTTAAGTCACAAGGTGCCAGGTTTGGAGTGTAGGGCGGACGAGTCATCAATTCTGTTCGTGAAGCGGCTACAAACTCTGATGTATGAGATACGTCGTGTAATGGTGCATTGTCTTGATGTAGAATGATTCGTTCTCTTGGCCGCTTCATGAGCATTTTCTGGAACACAGTTGGCAAACAAATTGTATACCATTCAGCATTGACTGTGCTATGATTCTCTAGTGAAATAGTAACAAGATGATCGGTGCCATGACATGTGCCAGAGCATTCACGTCTCACTTTCGTGGTTTCCTCCTCGTCTTTGAAGACCCATTGAGCCTATTGTCGCTTGCATTCTGGTTCGTAACAATAAATTCAACTACTATGTTGTACACTGATTTTACTCGACTTCCGTAAAATTCTTCAAGGATTTTTTGCACAAAACCATCCGCTCTTCTTGAGCTTCTATTAAATTGTGTGGTATCCATCGAGCGCAAAGCTTTCTGAGCGCAAGATGATCATGCAGGATGGTTCTGGTTTGGGTTATACCTATGCTCAATAATGCCCGAATATCTCTGTATGACCAGTGGTTGTCTACCTTCATGTTGTAAACGGCGTCTATGTTTTCTGGTGTGACTGCAGTGGCAGGCCGTGTCTCACGATCTTGTCTTTGAACGGAACACGTTGACACTAGAATTCGTTGTAGCATCGTTCAACAGTCGCGAAGGACGATGCTTCGTCGCCAAACAGTCGCTTGATTTTTTGCGAACACTCTTGCCGAGTGAGACCGTCTTTAAAATCGTAGAAAATTTTCGCGCGTTAGTTCCATTTTTCACAAAACTCGCTTTATTTAAAAAGCAACTAACGAAAGATAACAGCGTATGCTAGTAATCTATAAATACTATTCAGACTTAAAAATATCAGAGAATATAACAAAAATATTGCCGACAGCACCATATTACGGGAAGTAGCTGAACACTTTTAAAGCAATCTACGTATTGGATTAAGAAATGATACGTTCGAATCTTGTCATGAACACTTGTATATTTGCAGTATTAATTATTAAAGGCTTTCTAAACCATGTCATAAATTATATTCCAATATTTTATTGAGTCACTGTGCGTTTTTTTTTCTCTATTTTGATGTCATTATCAATCTGATTGTATTAGCATAGTACAAGGAAGCTATATCGAATTACGATAATCTATTAATATTGAATATCCAAGTCAGTGCCTACAATTTTCCCTCATTTAACCGATATTCCAACTCTTATCGCTTCTGGGACGTTACGTATATAGGAGTTAGCTATAAACGATCTCTTTGCGCAGAAGTTATACCGTAATTTTCCCTCCTTTAGTATTCTATCGTTCCACTAAAGTAAATATCGAAATCCATTTTCCATATTAATATCTGGAGCTGCTTTATTCGGACGAAAGTAAAGACAACTTTATGTAAATTAATTTTAGTGGCGATATCGTAAATTACTTGCTAGATTTATTGCCCGCGTTAGGTGTATTATATGTACGTGCCTTTTACGTCGAATGTCATTGTTTGTTATTGCTTTTATTGAAGTACAAGCACCCCTGCAAGGCGACAACGTAAGCCCTCATATTCTGTGGTTAATTTAATCGTCCCTATCTGCTTTTACGACAGTTGCTGTCTCACAGTTTTAATCTAGAATTTTTAGATGCATTTTTACGGATAGTTTAGTTTATTAGTGGAACAGAAATCTTTTTTTCGAGACGAATTAGAGAAGTCATATTTTCCTCATACATATTTTCCAGTAATATTTGGGTCTTCTTGTTTAATGTCACCTAAACCAATGCTCATTAAAAATACACGCGCTGTTACACAAAACAAAAGGAGTGAAAATCCCCGAATTAAATGTTAAAAAGGAATTTGATACTGCGATATTTTGTCTGCTACACTTTTTAATTTGGCGTTAGAATATAAAGTCTGATTTAAATTTCGCGTTCTTTTTAAAGAATAAATAAAACACATTATTTGCATTCACTTTCAAAAACTTTTTATTGCTAATTGAAGTATCAGTTATGACATTTATATGCGAAAAATAATATCTGCCAAACGGCCTCCTCTTGCAGCTCCACAGAAGTTCACTCTTTTGCTAAAGTTTTCAATGACATTTTGACATAATTGCGGCTCTATCTTACCAATGACAGGAATAATTTCATCTTTCAAAGCAGAAATTGATTCTGGATTGTTTTTATAAACCTAACATTTCACATAACCCCAAAGAAAATAGTCTAACAGTGTCAAATCACATGATCTTGGTGGCCAATTAACATTACCGTTTCTTGAGATTACACGTCCAGAAAATTTTTCTCTCAATAAATCAATTGATTCGTGTGCAAAGTGAGGTGTAGCGCCATCGTGTTCAAACCATATATCCTCTTGATCAATATTCATTAACTCAGGCCACAAAAATTCGGTTATCATCCGACGATATCGATCCCCATTGACAGTTACAGCTTCACCAGCAACGTTTTCAAAGAAGTAAGGTCCAATTACACCACCTGGCCATAATGCACGCCAAACACTAACACGTTTAGGATGCATAGGTTTCTCATGAATAATTCGTGGATTTTCCTCACCCCAGATACGGCAATTTTGTTTATTAACATAGCCACAAATTAAAAATACGCCTCATCGAAAAACATTATTTTTTGAGAAAACTCAGCTGGTTGTTCATTGATGAAATTGACAAATGAACGACGTTTTAAATGATCTAATGGCTTCAGTTCCTGTGTTATTTGAAACTTATATGCCTTCAGAGCTAAATCCTTGTGTTTATTGTGGCACCTTTCTGAAGGTAGTCAATGAGCAAAATGCCCTTTGAATCTCAAAAAATTGATGCCATCACCTTGTTTGCCGATAAAGTGGTTTTCGCTTTCTTTGGAAGTGCAGAACCACGTTCTAACCATTGTTTCGACTGTTGTTTAGCTTCGGGTGTACTGTAGTGTATCCAAGTTTCATCGCAAGTAACAAATCGCTTACAAAAATCAACCGGGTTCCGCTTATAAAGGTCCAAACACTTATTGGAAATGCGCAAACGAGAGAACTTTTGATCAGTCGTAAGCAATCGCGGCACCCATCTTTCCGAAAGCTTGGAAAGGCCCATTCTTTCGCTAAAATGTGGTGTACGCGTTCTGTGGAAATGTTTACCATGGCTGCTATCTCTCTCACTTTGAGTCGTCGATCTTGCATAATAATATGGATTTTTACAATCATTTCCTTAGAAGTCACGATTTTAGGTGCTCCAGAGCGCGCTTCATCAACACAGCTTGTTCTACCACGTTTAAATTCATTTACCCATCTACTTATTGTGGCGGATGATGGAGCAGATTCACCTAATGTTTCCCGTAACTCATATTTTATTTCGGTAGCTTTCATACCCTTAATTACGAAGTATTTAATCACCGCACGATAGTCTGCTTTTTCCAAATTAACAAAACGCCGTGTTGCTTCTTTTTCAGTCAGCTGTCAAAAATAAACTAATCAACCGATTTATCTAAATATCGGAATGTAAACATATAAATAGCCAACCTAAATTACAGTGCAATTGTTTTACCAATTAGAGCGCCACCTATGTGCCATTCTCACTACTTGTCAAACTATGCTCGTGTATACAAAGAGCGATGATTATTTTTTGAATTGATGGAATAATCAAGGACGTTGTGAGATTAATTTTGAAATATTCGATAAACAGCTTGGTTCTTTTTTTAAATAAGAAGAGTAATACGTGCCGCAAATGCACTTTTTCAGGCACGAAACTCGACAGTTTCAAAGAGGTATAAATCTATGACGTTATCACTTTCGCAAAATATGAGATGTATGGCTTTGGAGCTTTATGTTAGTAGAATAAAAAGACAAATGTTTCTGACTAATTTCTTCTAATGATAACTTATTTGTTGAAATCGTATACAGAATACGAACATTGATGTTTGTATTCGGTATAATATGGAAGGGTTTTTTTTTACTTTTACGTTTAATTTAAATTATTATTATACTCGTAGATAGGTAATACGTCCATTTATCTGACAGAGCAGTTTTAAAATCGAGTTTTTTTAATATATCCTGACACTAGTGTATTATAAACTAAGACTCTCTCAATATTATATTCTGATATTGTAGTAGTTTCTTTAATATAAATTACATCGTCTGTAATTGATGTGGGTTATATGCACAATACGTATTGAATAAATACGTAAATATACTCCTGTTGTGTCGTGAAATATTTCGAAATTGAGAACGAGTAGTCAGGAGGAACCGTTTATAAATATCATTCGAATTTGCTATTTTATTTCGACAGCATCTTTTTTGCCATTAGTATTTCTGCATCATTTTCATAATGGCCTCCGATAAATCGGCGAAGCGTAACTGTTTTAAATCCTCAATGTAATGTTTCTGCGTGAAAGTAAAATTGTGACGAAATGCTGAAATAACAATGAAATCCACAAAATTAGATTGCGTCCAATTCGACTGATATCTTAATAAAAAAACGAATTCTTAATTCTTCAAACGTTTGATATAATAGAAACTTTTACGGTATTTTTTTCAATTATTCTTCAATTTTAGATCAAAATTTTCATTTTAATTAAATTAATGTAAATTTAATTATTGCCTTTAAATTAATTGAATTAATTTAATTTAGTTGATAGTTTTTTTTCCATCACAAAAGCATAACTACAAAGGGTACTAGGAAAGTTTTGCAATACAGCTTTGTTTATATAATTTTTTCAAAGTAGTTTCCTCTACACTCAATACACATCTCCTTCCTCCGAAACCAATTTTTAAACCAGTTCTGCCAAGTTTCACTAGGGAGTAAAGCACACTCGTTGTCCCAAGCCCGTAGAAGGTCCTTATCACTGCAAAACCGCCTCCCTTTTAGCTTCATTTTCACATGCAGGAACAGTGAAAAGTCGCAGGGAGCAAGATCTGGACTATAGGGAGGGTGCTCGAAAAGTTTCAATTCTCTCGTGGTCAAATATTCGGTGCAGGCTTTGGCGCGGTGAGCTGGAGCATTATCGTGATGGAGGAACTAGTTGTCCATTCCTGACTTTGGCCGGAGGTTCTTCATAGATCCAATAACTTTAGGCAGGCACTGCTTAGTATACCACTTAGCTGTGCCTTCTGTGTGTTCAAAACGACGCGTTCCACAATTCCACTCGATTTGTAAAATACAGCTATCATTTTTTTCTTTACAGACCGGGATTTTCTGACAACTACGGGTGTGTCCTCATCATCAAAGATCCAAACTTTGTTCTGAGCTTTGGTCGGCACATCGTAATAGTACTGCCAAGTGTCGTCACCTGTCACGATATTGTTCACATACCGAAATTGTCCCTTATTAAACTTTTTTAGCATCTCCCGGCACCAAGCTACACATCGTGTCATCTGCTCTTCAGTCAGTCGATGTGGCACCCAGAGAGAACAAAGTTTCTTCACGTGCAAATTATCATGCAGAATCGAACGAATTGCTGGTGCATTTAGGTCTGAAGTACCCTCTATCTGTTGGTAGGTCATTCGCTTGTACTCGCCAAGCATTTTCCTCACAGCAGTAACGTTTTCCTCCGCAACTGACGTTCGTGGCCTTCCCGGCCTCTCAGCATCCTCCACAGTTAAATTTCTCTTTTGGAAGCCTCTATACCACCTGAATATCGTTGTGCGATGTGGACAAATATCACTTAGTGCAAGAGCCATTTCTTCGAAGCATTGGTCTATGTTTAAACCACGCACGAAATTATAACGCAAAACTGCCATTATCTCATTTTGTGACCACGATACCATTGCAAGCACTTTATACTCTCACTGCTAATGAATAACTGAGCCCATCGACATGGCGCGGTGGCTACTACGCACGTATGAACATGTCCCAACATGTAGCAACAAAGCAGCTTCCTACGATTCATTGCTGCGTCATATTGCAAAACTTTCAAAGTATCCTTTGTATATATATATATATATATATATAAAACACATAAACAAGAAAAATTGTAATTCCTTTTGATAATAAATTAGTGGTTTATTATCTCTATTTTGGCATTTTGAAAATTGTATTCGTTTCCTCGATTTTCTTTCATCAAACGTTGGCTTATTGTTATGTGACCTGAACATACTCTTTTATCCTTTGCTTTAATATTAGTGAAAGACTTCTAGGAAATTTAACATTGTGGCGCGTTTCAAGACTGTTGTGTACATAAAACCCGCTCCTCTTCGAAATATTAGATAGTTAGCGCCCTAGAAGTAGGTCATGAATCTTATCAACCATCGTTGGTAGAAGCGTTACATACTAAAACTAAATTAAGACAGTTTTTTCCGTGTTCACAAAGAAGTATTTCGAGTTAAATTTACCCTTCGGAATTCTCTATACCACCTGAATATCATTGTGCGATGTGGACAAACATCACCTAGTGCAAGAGTCAATTCTTCGAAGCACTGGTCTGTGTTTAAACCACGCACGAAATTATAACGCAAAACTGCCCTTATCTCATTTCGTGACCACAATGCCATCGCAAGCACTTTACTCTTTCACTGGTAATGAATAACTGAGCCCATGGACATAGCGCGGTGGCTGCTATGCACGTATGAACATGTCTAAACATGCAGCAACAAGCAGCTTCCCACGATTCAGTTTTGCGTCATATTGCAAAACTTTCCCAGTACCCTTTGTATGTTATCTTACTTTTAATACGTAATATTGTACTTGAAAAAAAATTTAGGTGTTAGTTACCGTATTTAGATAAGCGTTTTTATATATCCACTTTATTTTTATTCGCAGCCTTTTATCTCTGAAAATATTGAAAATTCGTTTTCCGCAACATGCTGTTCTGATTAAAGTTATCGGAGCCTCGGTTATGCCATAATTGTTTGGTATACCAATCATGAAGGGAATATCATGTTCGTCAGCTGCAATCAGATCGCGTTATTTCGTGTTCTGTGCAGTTTATGAACCGAATAACACGTTTCATAGCTTGATCAAGTTCGCGAACGTTACGTTATCTCTACAAGTCGGCAATTCATTTTATAAAACGATCCTATAGAAGAAATGAGTAAATAGAATATAATCTACATATGTATCTGGTAATGGTGAAATAAAGATTTATCTGTTAAGTGCATAAAAATAACAAAACGCAAATATATATACGAGGCGCGGTTCAAAATTAAATGTCGGCTATTAATAAAATGAAAATAATTGGAAAAGTGACAAATTTATTAATTTTTTCAAACATTTACGTATTTACTTTATTTTTCTACATAGCTATGTACATAATCACCATATCATTCCAAATACTTTTGATGCTTTTCTCTTAGAATTGCTCAGATTTTCAATTCTTCACTTTCCTCAAAACATGCAGACGCAAACCAGTTTGTGAAATGTCGACGGAGGCGGTTGGCACTTGGCATGAAGTCGACACTGTTAAGAAAGATGATTAAAAATCTCCAATTCGAATTTTTGAATTGTTTTTCTAGTGCATACAATCATGTGCAAACCTACATTATCGTGAAGGGAAAGAATTCCTGGTGTAGCATTCACCATCGTCTATTTTTAAAGGCATGGCGCAATTGTTTCACAATAGACTTGTGATGTAATGGTTTTCAAAGTTCCATGAAATCAATCAAATGCACCCTTTTTTTGTCTCAGAATGGATTGCTACAAGTTTCCTTTCAGACTGGATTTATTTGATTTTTCGTCAGTTTAGGTGGACCAGAATGATGCTATTTTATTGCTTCGTCTCAGTAATCATGTACGAAATTGATATATCATTATCAGTGACAACACGGGAAATAAATTCGTCCCTTATTTGGCCAAAGCAGTTGAAAAAAGCAACAGTGCAGGATTTTCGTCACTCATCGAGCATAGTATTTCCTATAGTTTAGAACTTCAGCCACGAATCTTAGCAACATTTGCTAGTCGTAAAGCTATGATTTTCTTTCACATTTGCATGCCCAAGCTCAACGAGATCGTCATTCTGGACAGTAGCTTTCACACCCCTCTGTTTGTCGTGAATATTTGAAAGGTATTTCTTTAGTTCGCGATTCCAGTCTTACGCTACCTTTGGAGATTATCTTAGCAAGATATCATTTTTCCTACCAATTTTCTTCTTTCTTGTATAGTTACGTAAACTTTTGGTATAATATTTGCATAACGCTGACTTATGTTAGTATGCCTACCTCGCAAATCATAACGTAAAAAAATGTCAATAAAATCCTAAAAAGTATAAATATAAAATTTTCTTAAAGGCAGTTGAATCCTTATGTTGTGATTCCATACCCTTTGCTTTTGATTCTGGATTAAAATGATGGAACTAGGTTTAATCTATCATCATAAATCTTTCAAAAAAGTTTTCACGATTATTTTGGAAAGATAAAACTTTTCTGAACAATTTTTTCCATCTTTTATAGTTTCGCAATTTTTTGGTGCAATATTTGCATAATTAGTGTCCTGTAGTGGTATGCCTACTTGGTAAATCATAACGTAAATGAACGTCGCCATAATTTTGCTGGCGAAAGTAGTAACTCAAAATGTTTGTAAAGACAGTCGAACCTCAATAATGCTATTCTATACCTTTTGCTTTTGACTCTGGATTAAAGTGATGGAACTAGGTTTAATCCATCGTAACAAACTATTCCAAACACTTTTCAGGATACGTATTGATTATCGCCAAATTTACATTGGTGGCAATTTGAGTAATAAGTTTTTGATCAACCGTTTACATTCTGGATACTCAATGAGTACAGACTTTTTGGGAATCAATTCTTGGTTCATAATATTATTCACGCTACCAGTTAGAAAGTAAGATATTTCCGCCACAACTCTTACTGCATTCCTTTGGATCATCCAGTGCCATGTCGTAGACCAAATTGGTATTTTTTCAGAAAGATTAGTGCATGTTCGAAAGACTTCCGAATTTAAATTCTCAAGATCATTCCTCAATTAGTTAGGCTATTATTGAGCACATTGCTTGATGATGTCCTAACTGACGAAACTAGTAGCAGTTAATATATAATGTAGTGCGAAATGTAGACAAAGTGTTTTATTCGATCATTAGTTTTATTCATTCCTTAGGGTAATGGTAGTTCATAAGGTAATGACCTCAACAATCAACTATTTGAAACAATTGTGCAGTCACCTCTTCATGGTAGTTACCTATTTTATTTGATGTTAATAAGAATAGGTTATTCTCAAGAAAACTATTCTCACAACAAATATGTAATATCAACCGTCTTCCTTTCCCACTAGGATATTTCAAACCTGTTGACACACCTTCATTGAAAGCTTTCCGTCCACATTTAATGCTTTCACCGATCCAAAATTTTGATGGTGCGTGGCCTTCGTTTACTCATGTTTCATCGAGAAAATAAAATTTTTCTTTTTTCCTTTCTAAATTGCTTTAGTTTAGACACATATGAAGAATATAATTATTTGATATTTTTCCTTGAAGTAGCTGTTCCTAACTCTCTTCAAAATTTTGTACAATGAAGGAAAATAATTTTTAAAGAACAATGAATGTAGTGCACATCTTATCATGCTTTTGTTATCGCCTGCACGATCTAATATAGCGCTTTATCTTTTATAAAACTTTGGCTTTTGGAATTCTTGTTTAGGGTGCTCTTGTAGAATATTATATACACTAGCTTTTGATATTCCTGTAAAAATATACATTTTTAAATAAATATAAGAATTTAATTTAATTCTTTAACAATGTTACCAGCTGCTTCGGCAGTTAACTGAACAGCTTGTTTTGGTGTAATTCTGGTAATTTATATATTTTGAATATATACAATATCGACTGCTTTTTAGTCACATTAAATTGACTTTTCTTTCTCTTTCTTAATGGTGATTCCGCCATCTTTACGATTATACAGTTACAAGAAATTATCCTTCTACGAAATTTAGATGTTTAACTTTGCTTCTCACAAACACTTTTCTATAATTTTCAATGTCTGGAGAAAGACAATTACCAAATATATACGCTAGTAATAATCAAATAAAGAAATGACAGAAATTTTAATATAACCTCAAACTTATTCAAAGCAAACTCAACTGGGATATATGTAGCGCTTGTGCGTAAATAAGACTTCAACTTCGCCATCTTTATATGTGTTTAGCCATTCAAAAAACAACGCATATTTATTAGTCTATCTGTTCGTGATACATACTGTAATATTGTCTACAAGTGTCGACATGAACTATATACATATACTCAATGACATTAGAAGTGTTACACCTAGAAGGAATAGTTTCCTGGACGTGATTTTTTTGGTAATGTGATAAGCTTAAGTCAAGAATGAAACGATCAGATTTCCAAGAAATTTTATTAACATTAATTTGAAAAAAAATCAATAATGTGTTTGGCGACCCCGTAGCTGTAGACACTCCTGTACACGTCTAGGCATCGACAAAATAAGATGGTCGATGTCTGCTTATGGCATCTCGTTCCAAGCAACTTGAACTTGGTGGATTAACTGTGCCAGAGTTTGTGGAGGATGGTTCAAATTGGTCAGTCTTCTCCCCATTATGTCCCACACATGTTCGATGGGATTTAAATCCGGTGAACGGGGTGGCCACGGCAAAACACTGCAATGACGGTAATGCGTGTGTGTAGGGTGTGGACAGAAGAAGGTAGAGGAACACGAAACAGACCAACAGGTCAACCGAGGCGTACCGCAGAGCGTCAAGACAGGCACTTCAGACTACTTTTTTTTTTTTTTGCTACTACGCGCCAACTCTGTGACCAATGGTTTGGTGTAGAAGGTCGCATTGTCAGTATGCGAACATTATATCGCCGCATTCGAGCTTTTGGACTTGCTTCATACCGTCCACGATTAGTCTTTCCTTTGACTGCAGAACATCGTCGTCAACGTTTGCACTGGTGCAGAGAACGGCAGCATTGGGAAGCAGAATGGCATAATGTCGTATTCAGCGACGAATCGCGATTCTGCCTAGGCATGCATGATGGCCGTCAGAGGGTAAGACGCTGTCGTGGAGAGCGACGTGATATTGGATTTGCTGTTGAGAGGCATGTGAACAGGACTGTTAGAGTAATGGTTTGGGGGGCTATTGCATATGGAAGCCGATCACCTCTTCTGTTTATTCGGGGCAGTATAACAGCTGCGCGTTATGTTGATGACGTCCTACAAACCACTTTATTGCCTTATCTAGATGGCCGTCCACACGCCCTTTTTCAGCAAGACAACGCGCGTCCACATATTGCTCGTCGTACTATGGACTTTCTACGAGAAGCTGGCGTTAATGTTTTGCCGTGGCCACCCCGTTCACCGGATTTAAATCCCATCGAGCATGTGTGGGACATAATGGGGAGAAGACTGACCAATTTGAACCATCCTCCACAAACTCTGGCACAGTTAATCCACCAAGTTCAAGTTGCTTGGAACGAGGTGCCACAAGCAGACATCGACCATCTTATTTTGTCGATGCCTAGACGTGTACAGGAGTGTCTACAGCTACGGGGTCGCCAAACACATTATTGATTTTTTTTCAAATTAATGTTAATAAAATTTCTTGGAAATCTCATCGTTTCATTCTTGACTTAAGCTTATCACATTACCAAAAAATCACGTCCAGGAAACTATTCCTTCTAGGTGTAACACTTCTAATGTCATTGAGTATACTTACAGTACATTTTAGTAAAAATGTGCAATCCTATGCCGCTGTCTCCCCGTTGTAACTGACGTCAGATGCACGTATTTTGGTATTTACAAGTAATACCAACTGGCGGCAATAAAACAAATAATAGAAATTTCATTTTTCTAGGAATATATTTTACATTCGTCATATAATATACTATATTAATATTATTATTATTTAGCAGGCGCACAACTTTGTACTTTGCGGTTTTATAGAATCTTAGTAAGTGCCCAAATCTCCATGAGTGGTAGTGTATATAGTTGACCCTCGATCTTTTGCTCACTTGAATTTGTTCCTTTATTTATTTTTTTATAAGGAACGGAAAAAACCAACAACTAATGTAAATTTACCAAATTCTTTTTCTAAACCACACATCAACAACTTTGACATAATTTCTCAGAAAAAAACACACTGCATTGTTTGTAGCTGAGCACCCATGACCGTGTAACCGTGTACATAAAATTAAAACATGGTATAAATTCCGTAAATGCTCGAATTAGTTGCCATCCAACTGTAAAATTATCTTGCGAAGAAAATACGAAATTAAAATAAATCGTGTAAATATTACGCATATATAGGTATGTACAGCACGACCATCATATCCTTGGACAAAAATCTACTGCGCATCGTAGGCGTGCCGGGTGGTACACTCCGAGTCATCGGTAAGCTGTTTGTGTCCTCAGTGTGCTTATGATCGTTGCGTGGTTAAGTTGTTAAGTTACGGTTAGTCAAAGTGAGTAATTGAGGTCTTGCATTATAATTGGTTATTATTTGTTTTATTTATTATAATTAATAATGTCCAACTTAGGAGGTGGAAAAGGACTGCATTCACAAACCCGTGAAGTCGTGTTTAATGTTTTTAAGTTTTTAAAGACAATTTCAGATAACGAAACAGACATAAGAAATTGTACAAAAAGCGAATTAAAGGAATACGTAGCAAGAGCAACTGGTGTTTCAAGAGCTTCTGTCTATAGTATTTTAAAAGAGGGGAACGAATATCAAGCAGAACCAGAACGAAATGAGAAAGAGAACACAGAACAACTACCAGTTTTCAAATCGCCAAAAAAGAAAAGATCGAGGAAATGTTTAGTAATGGATTCAATAGACGACATTGACCTATACCAAATAAAACATATTATTTATAATTTCCACAAGACAAATAATCAGCGGATTACTATTAAAAATTTACTACAAAAACTTAAAGAAGATATAAATTTTCCGGGCGGCCGAGAATCCTTAAGAAAAATTATAAAGAAGCTTGGTTTTAGATTCTGTGACACACAAAACAATCGCAAGATATTACAAGAAAAACCAGATATCAGAAACGTTCGTACAAATTTTTTACGAAAAATAGATGTATATCGACGGCAAAATCGTCCAACTATTTATATGGATGAATCCTATATTCATAGCGGCCATACAAAATCGAAAAGTTGGACAGACAAGTCAAGAAATGGGTTATTTTCGACAATCTCCAAGGGCCAGCGTTTAATTATGTTGCACGCTGGAGGTGAGAACCATGGATTTGTAGAAAACGCTTTGTTACTTTTTAAATCCGGAACAAAATCTGGTGATTACCATCACGAAATGAATTTCGAAAATTACCAAAAATGGCTCGTTGAAAAACTAATACCAGATTTACCAAAAAATTCAGTACTAGTTATTGACAATGCTCCATACCACAATGTTCAGATAAATCCAGCGCCTAATTCTAATGCAAACAAGCAAAAAATGTTACACTGGTTGACCGAAAAAGGTATTGCCTGTACATCTGATATGACGAAAGCCCAGTTATATATGTTAATAAAATATAATAAACAACAACACTTACGATATAAAATAGACGCAATTTTGGAGGCACACGGTCATACAACTTTACGATTGCCTCCGTATCACCCTGAACTAAATCCAATCGAAATGATTTGGGCGACTGTGAAAAATTTTGTGGCATCACACATTTAAATTAGAGGACGCTAAAAGGCTAGCGGAAGAAAAATTTAAAAGCATTACAGTAAATGACTGGAACAAACTTTGCACTCACGTGAAGAGAGTCGAAGATGAATATAAACAAAATGAAGTTTTTATGGATGTTCTTACGGAGTCACTAATTATAAACGTGGGTGCTGATACATCTGACAGTGATTTTGGTTTCAGCGATGATTCAGAATAACTTAGTAATCATTGCTTTGTGAATGTGTTTTATTATGTAATTTATTATGTAATTATGTAATCATTTTGAAATAAAGCTATTTGCTTCTAATTACTGGGTATTATTAAAAAATTTTGTAATTACATTATCTACCTAATCATATTAAGATTTACTTTCATAGTACATCCTCAATAGAACACTATTAAATAACACTTAGCAGCCTCATTAATTAATAATTTACATTCCATTTGGACCAGTATAACATATATTAATAAATAAAAATTTTCTAAATTCTTATTCTTGGCGTCGCGTAGTACAAAATAAAACCGCGCCTTTCTGTTGGGAATGTACCTAATCACCGAAGCGAGCGACACACTGGCGACTGAGTACGAGTAATACCGAAAGTGTGCGCAGATTTTTCTAAGGATATGATGGTCTTGCTGTATATCTCTTTCCTTTATACATATATTTAGGACTGCTTCATTTAAATCATAATTGCAGTAATCATTGCCGAAGCAAACAAGGAATTCCTCTCCTTCTGAACGAAAGTATAAGTGACCAATTATACGTCGTCTAAATAAATGCGAGTGTTCGTTGTAATTGTATGATAGAAATATTTGCAATCCATGTAAATTTTATTCAGGTTGCTTCTGCTGCAAAAATAGGTTTCTCACATTGAAATATCGCGATTTACTGTCGTAAATGATAGCGTTTGTTGGTTTCTTGGATTAGAGTGCCGTAAAGAAATTGTTAGGGATATATCAAAGTTATCTTAATGTATTATTGTACGAAGGTAGCCGTTTATATTTCGGGAACTGCCTCTAATCTGATGATTGCATCGTGAAGTTTGTCATTTTTGACAATATACTTACTTTGACAGTTTTATTATCCGGTCGTTATTTCTATTGTTGACAGTAACTTGAAAATTTTATGTTAGCGAAAAAATTGAATTAACTCGCGATCATTTTTCATAACTTTCGGCGTGGATTATCTCAACAAGAATGCATCGACGAGCTGAATTATTTATATGGTGATGAATCACCATCGAAAACTACAGCATATCGTTGGGATAGTGAATTCAAACTTGGACGGCTTTTTTGGACGATGAATTTCGTGATGGTCGTCCCACAAATGTTGTTGTGTCGGAAAACATTAATGCAGTGTCTGAATTGATAATGCAAGACCGTTATGTGTCATACCGTGCGATCGAAGCATCTCTAGGTATTAGTGCATAAGATCCTGCATAAACATTTAGCCGTTAAGAAGCTATGTTCACGTTGAGTACCACATAATTTGATAACCGCTCAAAAAGGGACTCGCCTCGATTAGTGGCAAGAAATGCACAAAAAATATAATGGCGGTGCTTCAAAGAATATTTATAAAGTCGTCACAAGTGATGAATCTTGGATCTATACGTATGAGCCCAATAGTAAACAGCAGTCGACTGTGTGGGTATTCCAAGATGAGCCAAAACCAACAAAAGTTGCTCGCGCTCGAAGCATATCAAAACCTGTTTTTTTCGGAAAAACCGGTCACATTCCAACCGTGCCTTTAAAGAGTTGTAGAACGGTCAATTCCAAATGGTACACAACTATTTGTTTGCCAAAAGTTTTTGAACAAATAAATAAAACAAACCGAAAACGACAGTTCATTCTCCACCATAATAATGCGAGCTCTCACAGGTTGCTTCGGACAATTGAATATTTGACCAGGCAAAACATTGAATTGATGAGCTATCCGCCGTACAGTCCTGATTTAGCACCCTTGATTTCTTTTTGTTCCCATACGTGAACAATACACTTCGTGGTCAACGGTTTTCTACGCCAGAAGAGGCAGTCGACGCATTCAAAACTCATATTTTGGAGATACCGCCTTCTCAGTCGCAGCAATGCTTTTCAGATCGGTTTAAACGAATGCAAAAGTGCATTGATTTTCAAGGATAATATTTTGAAAAGCAATAAAACTATTTCTATTCTTTTTGTTTGCTATTCCCGAAATATAAACGGCTACCCTCGTAGTTTTCATGTCTTGGCTATTTCTTTAGTTTATGACTGTGTAAATTTATTTTATATCTGTACTGTAAGAATGACTGTGGACGTTCTTTAATAAATTTGATAAATTTTTGGTGAATTTTTTTACAATTCCATCAAAAAATTGGTGAATAAAGGGTCTGGCTTTTAGACGATTATTTAACAAAGATTTTAAAACACAATTAGTGAACCATAAAATCAATAACTGTCATCAAAATTTACACAGAGAAACGAAATTAGAGGCCTAAGTTACATTGGAAATTCAATAGAATTCATCTACAACTTCAAAAAAGAAACAGTTACTTCAGTTGAAAAAGTGAATTCAAATTCAGAAAGATCGTTCTATCGTTATTTCAACGAAATTCTGCTTATTAAAGCCGCAGATCTTTAGCTTTAGCAAACAAAAGGCCAGCTCCAGAAGATCATTGATGCGATCTCGTTGAAACATCGAGAGAACGATTCTTCTTAGGACACAACTCACATGCGACCTAGAATCCGAGAAAATGCAAAGGTAGATTCCTCTGATCCACTGACAATAAAAAAATTGCAAATATTTTTCCTTTAATTTTTTGTACATAGTCTCCATTAAGGTTAACACATATTCCCCATCGATGTTCTAGTATTTCTAATACTTCCCGAAAACAAAGTTGTTCAACCTCTACAAACCACTGATTTACCGCACATATCACGAGAACACCTTTCGCGCAACTTCCCCCGACGTTTAGCTTTTATCGCGTCACGTAATTTAGGAAATAAGTTGGCATCATTAGTACCTTAGGCCCCCTTCTGCAGGAAATCTACTAAAATTACGCCTTTAACACCCCAAAATACTAATAGAATGAGCTTGTTTGCTGAAGGTTGTATTTTGATTTTTCCGGCGTTGGCAAACCTCGATGTGTTCACTCCTTACCCTGTATTTTGGTCTCTACATCACAATGATGAATCCAGGACTGATCTATTGTCACAAATCTTGCAAGAAAATTTTCTTTGTTGTATCTATACCGCGTTAAAAGACTTCTGCAAGTGCCTTTTCGAGTTTCCTTGTGTGTATCTGTTAACGTTTGTGGTACCCATCTTCATGTTTAATTCGGCAGTAATTATATTATGTACCACATGGTATAAGAGACCAGTATGTTGAACTAGTTGTCTAATAGTCACATGTCGATTTGGCAGTACGAGATCATTGACCTTTTTAACATTTTCTTGGGTAGTGACGGTTATGGGCGCTTCACTTGCATGTTCGTCTGCACACGACTGTCTACCACATTTAAACTCACGACACCACCTTATGTCATATGATACTGCAGATTCCCTTAACGTATTCACCAAATCTTCATGAATTTGAGTTATAATCATATTCTTTAAACGCAAGTATTTAATCACGGCTCGTTGCTCGACACGATCTATTTTGATACTGATGTGTGAGTCTATCGACTTCGGCCGTCTACTATAGGCACACTTTAACAGGTTCAGTCTTGTAAGTTTGTAGTGTTAGTCTATATGTATCGGGCTACAATACGACGTGAAGATAAATAATTGTTTTGGTTTATAAATGGGTCAGAGGCCGACCAAGAAGATCAGCCCTCGTATAACACAAATCTAATCTTGATTTTCAACAATTTCATTGTGGATGTATGAAAAAATTGCGTGGTCAGTAAGAGTAGAACAATTAGCAAGAAAACGTAAGATGTGATATAAAATTTGTGCTCGGAAATATTGCAGTCTAAGCCGTTCTTGTCTGTGTAAGATATTCTGGATTGTCAAGCTTCTTCCAGACAGATGATTCTTCGAGCAAGAATTTGGTAATTCAATAATACAGGAAACTATAGTTGATTCAATACGTTTTTCTATCTTTTGCCCAGAAGAATATTAGAGTAGAAATAAGTGGTAATGGTTCAGCTTGAAGCTACGTAGTGTCATTTCCACTTCTTGTCTCATCCTTGACATCAGATTAATTTAGTAACTCTATTGGGTAAGAGTATGCTTCGTAAATTATTATGTTTAAAATTATCGATTTACCATATTTTATTTCCATAAAAGCAATTCTAAAACAAACAACGCCCATAATTCCATTCCCAAACAAACATGAAAGCATTCCGTGTGAATTTGAATTAAATTCGACTTTATTCATTTTACAAACTGAATGTGTGTCTTTACAAACACCAAATATACGTCTTTGTGTATGTTGAACGTGCATGTTGATACACACACCAATTTTGTTTGTTTACCTGGGAAAGCAATTAAAATAACAGTTACGCGATATTAATCATTTAATTTAAATTTACATATAGAATTCGAAAAGGTCAAATGGTGGTTTCGTTTGTACGTCGATGTTTTAACCATATATTTTGTTCTCACATTCCTTTTTGGGTATCTTTTAATGAAATTAATGTTCTCTGTTCCGTAAATGCAACACAGTTTTTTCCAAACAACGGGTATTACTAGGACTAGCAAGTCGTGCTTTGACAATATACACTGCCGCTCACGGAAGTATGGACAGCAACTATATCAAGCAACAACCAGAAAAAAAAATAAAATGTAACGAAATTGAACAGAAATTAATATTTATTGATTCTTTATAAAATAAAAATTAAAATTACAATTCATTAAACTTATTCCTAATATACTTATATATTATATTAATTATATTTTTTTTTTCATCGAAGAAACTACCGTTCGCGGCGATTACAGCTTTTGTTATTCGGGACATTCTTTCTATTAATTTTCTTATTACATCTGGTGTAGTATTATTCCATTCTTTTTGTAAAATATTCTAAAGTTTTTACTTCGATGTTGGACTTTCCTTTCTAACTCTTCTATTGATTTCATTCCATAATAACTCAATGGGGTTGAGGTCCGGGCTCTGAGGCGGCCGTGTTATTACTTTCAAAGTATTCTTATTTTTCCCCGCCTCATGGTAATTTTTACACAACAACGACACGTGTTTGGGGTCATTATCATGCATAAATTTAAAATTATTACTGAATAATCGCAGTCCTGACGCCTAAACGTGATTTTCCAAAATTTCTAGGTAATTCACCTTTCTCATAACACCATCTATTTTTATCAAATCTCCCATTCCGGCTTATGATAAACAGCCTCAGACTACAACAGAGCCACCCCCATGTTTCACCGTCGGAGCTATGCAATCTAGCAACATTTTTTCTCTCGCCGATCATTTGATGAAAATTCTTCTTTTCAAACACTTCAAATTTCGATTCGTCACTGCACAGTACGTTCTTCTACTCATCGATTGTCCAATTACGGTGTAGCCTTGCCCATTGAAGTCGTTTCTGCCTATTTCCACGTCGTAATAATAGTTTCCGTGAGGCAACGCGACCATGTAAATTTGCTTCCACTAATCATCGTTTCGCTGTATTCACAGAAATTTTTTTAGCACGGCCCTGATTAAACTCGGCTGTTATTTCAGGTGCCGTTATTTTTCTGTTTTTTTTGCTAATTAATTTAATTCTTGCGTGGTCAGCTTTGGAAGTACCTCTCGTTGGTTCCGGACGATTACGGTCTTCCACACTGTCAGTTTCTTGAAACCGACGAATTGTGAGATTCACTGTCGATTTTTTCGATTTTAATTTTTCGCCAATACCGGAAACTGAATACACTTCACGATGCAAAGTAAGTATCGCTGATCGTGTTCCACTATCAAGCGGCTTTACCCGTGGCTTCTTGTAAACAGAAATTACACTATTCGCTTACAAATAAACAACTTCACACAAGCACGTTCAGTAATCTACTGATGGCCACAAGGAGGTAGTAATAGGGTAACCGACTCATTTCAGGTAAATTTCTAGACTTTAGTCCCTTCTTAATGACCGTACCAGTAATACTGATTATATGTGGTTGGAATTACCGTACAATACTATTGAGATGCAATATCAGGTAATTATAGTTATTGTTAGATAAAATTGTTTATCATATTATTTGTAGAATGCAGCGTGTTTCAAAAAGAATATACGTATTAAAAAGTATTATTTTGTCCAAACTATCAATCGCTGCGCCTCGGCTCGGCTATTGGAGAAACAAATACATAGTCTAGCCGCCACACAGCCGCTAGATGTCAGTTGTCTTCTGTTTTTCTTGGTAACCGTCATGTGTTTAAAATGGCTACTCCGGAGCAGAAATCATTTTGTGTTCTCGAGTTTGCGAACTGCAATTCCGTGATTACAGTGCAAAGACATTTTAGATTGAGCTACCAAATTAATCCTCCGAATGGGTGGAACATTCGCAGATAGTATGGACGGTTTGTAGATACAGGATGTGTATGTAAAGGAAAGAGTCCTGGCCACCCTTGTGTTTCTGAAGAAAATGTTGCACGAATTCCAACTGCTTTCCAACGTAATCTTCAAACTCAACTCGTCGTGCCAGTCGGGAGTTACAACTGCCTACAACAATTTGGCGTGTTTTGAGACGTCGGTTGGTTATGAAGCCGTACAAGTTACAATTGTTGCAAGCTCTGCGTCCTGATGACAAACGGAAACGTGTGGCATTTTGTAACGAGATTCATGATGATAACACTTTCGCACAACGCATTGTGTTCAGTGATGAAGCGACTTTCCATGTTAGTAGTCTGGTAAACAAACACAACGTTCGAATTTGGCATCTACAGAACCCACATGTAGCCATTTAGCATGTACGTGATTCGCTAAAAATCAGTGTGTTTTGCGCTGTATCCCGATCATCTGTTAACGGCCCATTTTTCTTTGATGGAAACACGGTTAACGGTCAGCAGTGTCTCCTTATGTTACAAAACTGGTTGTTTCCGGGCTGCACGAAGACAACTTCATTTTTCAACAAAACGGGACACTCCGTCACTGGAGTCGCCAAGTGCGTGAATATCTGAATGAAACTCTACTGAACCATTGGATTGGTCGTCAAGGAGCTGGCGATTAGCATGTCTCTGTTGGGCTCCGCAGTCGCCGGATTTGACACCTTATAACTTCTTCCTGTGGGGGTTTGTTAAAGACAACGTTTACGTAACCACCACTCCCACAAAACCTGGAAGAGTTGAAGAACGGGCTCCGTACTGCCATCAGCGACGAAGAACATGCTTGTCCGTGTCGCCGATGGAGGATATATTGTAATCTGAACTTGAGAGGTTCGTAAATACGTGTGTAAAGTTTCATATTCGTATCTCTTAAAGTTTAATAAATATGTGCATTCGAAATACGTTTATATTCTTTTTGAAACACCCCGTATATACAAATACAATACCTATTTGATTTGTGAACCTTCTTAAGAATAAGGTATAATAATACTATCCCTATTTATTGGCATTAATATAATTTTTATGATCGTTATATAAAATTTAATCAAGTATCCATACTTCCATGAGCGGGAGTGTATATATTCCAGGAAGTTTACGTTTTATGGTATTCTATTTGGTTCGTTAAATTAACAAAATATGTAGCTTTAAAAAGTATCAACTAACAACAGCCTAATAAATTCAAATTAAAAAATTTCTTTTGATTTTTTTTAAATACATTTTCTGCGCTATTTTAATTCAACCAAGTAGAAATCTTAAAAAAATCTGTAGAAAGAAAAGCATGTTTACAAGAACTTCCTTTTCTTTAAACTCAAAAATATTAATTTCATTTCGTTTTGTAATTTTAAAGCGTAAACAATTCAATTTGTTCGTTTTTTTCTTTTACATAAATTGCTGGTTGTTTTTTAATTAGATTGTTGTAAATTCCACTCAGATCTTCTACATCGTCTTTGAGATTTATTACGTTCGGGCGGTTTTAATATTGAACATTTCTTTTAAAATTCCTTTGGCGCAATTTTGCTCTCGTGTAAGGACACTTTCTAAAGGTTAACTATGCGTGTTTGAGAAGACAGCAGTAGTAACGTTATTAGTTTTTGTGTAGTATATCTCCATGTACACTACAGGCCATAAGCGAGGGATCAGTAGATGAAATTTAAAAAAAACATGCACGCTTAGTGAAACAAAACGTATATTTCTACAAAACTATATCTACGAGACAAATGAACAGTTTTCCTTATAAAATAAAATAATTTCAACATATTCTGTAGAATTTCTTATCATATTCGACTTTCGTCGAAGTATCCACCTCTGCGCCTAATGATTTCTTTACAAATATTAGGCAACCGCGATACAAGTTTCTGGAGCGTATCCATTGGTAAATTATTCCACACCCTTGTAAGTTGCTCCCAAAACTGTTTCTGCAATTGTGGACAGATTTCTCTCACGTTTCTATCTAATTCATCCCACAGTAATTCGATAGGGTTGAGATCGGGTGATTGTGGTGGCCAAATCATATTTATCAGCACCCCTTCCTTCTCTTTTTGATTCACATAGTTTTCACAAAGTTGGGAAGTGTGTTTGGGATTATTTTCTTGTTGTAGGTGAAAACCTTCACCAGTTAACCTTAATCCAGACGGAAATGCATGTTCCTCCAAAATCTTGAGTTACTCCTCTTTTTTTAAATGCGTTCAATGCGGTACAAATCTCCGACACCATCAAAGGAAACGGATCCCCAAACAAGCACAGAACCTCCCCCGTGTTTCACAGTTGGCACTACACATTCGGGTAACATTCTTTCACCCACTTGTCTTCGAACGAAAACTCGTCGGTTACTACCAAACATTTGAAACTTTGACTCATCTGTCCATAGCACCTGCTTCCACATTTCCATGTCCCAGTGTTGATGGTCCTGGGCCCATTGTAACTGTTTTTTTACGATTTCGTGGATTCAATAATGGTTTTCGAGCTGCAATACGCCCATGTAGTCCCGCCTTTGTCAAACGTCATTTTCCAGTAGTCAGTGTCACCGGCTTTCGACGGCCTTCATTCAGCTCTGCTCGAAGCTGAGGAGCTGTGAGGTGCCTATTTCGTTTTGATAGTATTTTTAGGCGCAAATCCTCTTGTCTGGTAGTTACCCTTGGCCTTCCGCAACGTTTTATTGGTTGTAATGATCCACTTTATGAATATCGTTTCACTGTTCCTTGCACCGCGTGATAAGATAAATTTAACTTTTGGGCTATTTGCCGCAGTGAAAATTTTTTACCATGTAGCATTATTATAGAACTCCGAGTTTCTGCGCTAAGTTCCTTTCTTTTCGGCATTTTTATAAGTTACTTTTACGTCTGTCCTCAAATACTCGTATTGCAACTTACTCGGACAAATGCTGCACGAAAACTAATTTTTAAATTGCTAAATAGTTTACTATGAATTCCTAATACCACTATAATAATATTGCGTTGTAAACCCTATTAAATTTATTGGGGTATATAAAATATTTCTATTAAATAGACGCCATAAAACTAGTAAAAGGATTTACAATATTTTTCAGAAACAAATATATTTATCTAATTTACAATAATAATCCGAATAATCCTTCTCAGAATTACATTTACAACTGTTATTTCAATTATTCTCACCAAAACAGGTAAAAGTCTAAGGGATGTGTCTAAAATACAAGTGTTTTGTTATTTATGATAAGTGATCCCTCACTTACGGCCTGTAGTGTATGTATGTATGTTTAAGTGACTACTACCATAACAATAGTTACATTTTGTTTCTAATACCTGAAACTAACACAAGTAAATGAAAAATTATAATCATAAATGTAACAAGAATATATGATATGAAGTAACCTATTCATTGCCACAATTCCCATTTAGGGATTCTCGTTTTTTACTGCCCGGTAATCGATACTAGTGAAGATAAGCTTATGTGTAACGGCATTGTGTTACAGCTGCTTACAACTCGATAAAGTGTTTTAATGCGTCACACTACTAGCCATTTAAAAATCATCCGAATGATGTCATCTGAAAATTAACCAATAAGTAAGGCTGCAGAAACGAGTGCTTTCGCAGTAGCGTACGGCTCAGTTACTATCAATATTAAAAGTAATAAATGTAATTACTTGCTATTTTAGTTTTTTTTGTGTCGTCGATGTAGAGTTACGCAAAAATTTGCTGTAGTATTGTATCATTAGTATACCTTCCAGTTCTGTCTCAGTCTTACTTCTACGGCGAGCTGAAAATATGTTGGTATATTTGGAAAAGGAGCGTTCTGCGTCTAATGAGGTGATGTTCGCGAATTTAAAAAGGACGTTCGCATCATATTGTCCGTTTATTGGGGCACCTTTCTGAAGGTAATCAATGAGCAAAATGCCCTTTGAATCCCAAAAAATTGATGCCATCGCCTTGTTTGCCGATAAAGTAGTTTTCGCTTTCTTTGGAGGTGCAGAACCACGTTCTAACCATTGTTTCGACTGTTGTTTAGTTTCGGGTGTACTCTAGTGTATCCAAGTTTCATCGCAAATAACAAATCACCTACAAAAATCAACCGGATTCCGCTTATAAAGGTCCAAACACTCTTTGGAAATGCGCAAACGAGTGAACTTTTGATCAGTCGTAAGCAATCGTGGCACCCATCTTGCCGAAAGCTTGGAAAGGCCCGATTCTTTCGTTAAAATGTGGTGTACACGTTCTGTTGAAATGTTTACCATATCTGCTATTTCTCTCATTTTGAGTCGTCGATCTTGCGTAATAATATTATGGATTTTTATAATCATTTCCTTAGAAGTCACGATTTTGGGTGCTCCAGAGCGCGCTTCATCAACACAGCTTGCTCTACCACGTTTAAATTCATTTACCCATCTACTTATTGTGGCGGATGATAGAGCAGATTCACCTAATGTTTCCCGTAACTCATCTTTTATTTCGGTAGCTTTCATACCCTTAATTACGAAGTATTTAATCACCGCACGATACTCTGCTTTTTCCATTTTAACAAAACGACGCGTTGCTTCTTTTTCAATCAGCTGTCAAAAATAAACCAATCAACCGATTTATCTAAATATCGGAATATAAACATATAAATAAGCAACCTAAATTACACTGCATTTGTTTTACCAATTAGAGCGCCACCTATGTGTCATTCTCACTACTTGTCAAACTATCCTTGTATATATGCTTGACTTATTAAGCCTGTAGAAGCGAGTGCACACTCATTGCCCATATCCCAAAATCGAGATGAATATTATTATGCAAGATCGACGACTCAAAGTGAGAGAGATAGCAGACATGGTAAACATTTCAACAGAACGCGTACACCACATTTTAATGAAAGAATTGGGGCTTTCCAGGCTTTCGGCAAAATGGGTGCCGCGATTGCTTACGACTGATCAAAAGTTCACTCGTTTGAGCATTTCCAAAGAGTGTTTGGACCTTTGTAGGCGATTTTTTACTTGCGATGAAACTTGGATACACTACAGTACACTAGAAACTAAAGAACAGTCGAAACAATGGTTAGAACGTGGTTTTGCACCTCCAAAGAAAGCGAAAACCACTTTATCGGCAAACAAGGTGATGGCATCAATTTTTTGGGATTCAAAGGGCATTTTGCTCATTGATTACCTTCAGAAAGGTGCCACAATAAACGGACAATATTATGCAGAACTTCTACAAAAATTAAATGTTGAGATTCGTGCTAAACGGCCAGGAATGGCAAAGAAAAAGATTCTGTTTCACCAAGACAACCCTCCCTCGCATACCAGCACAGTTGCGATGTCCAAAATCCACGAGTTGCATTTCCAATTAGTACCGCATGCGCCTTATTCGCCGGATCTAGCCCCTTCTGGCTTCCATCAAAAGGTGGCAAAATCCAAAATTGAAAACGGTACTAGGTGGAAAGAAATTTTCGTCTAACGACAAGCTTATCATCTTCGTAAATGTGTATTTTGCAAGCTTTCCGGAATCGAATTTTAGCGATGGCACAAGGGCATTGGAGCACCGTTGGAATAAATGTATTACTCTTTCAGGAGAATGTATTGAAAAATAAAAATAATTTTGTATTTAAAAAATTCGTTTTTCTTTTCCATTCTCACTACTTGTCAAACTACCCTCGTATATATATATATATATATATATATATATATATATATATACAGCAAGACCATCATATCCTTAGAAAAATCTGCGCACACTTTCGGTATTACTCGTACTCAGTCGCCAGTGTGTCGCTCGCTTCGGTGATTAGGTACATTCCCAACAGAAAGGCGCGGTTTTATTTTGTACTACGCGACGCCAAGAATAAGAATTTAGAAAATTTTTATTTATTAATATATGTTATACTGGTCCAAATGGAATGTAAATTATTAATTAATGAGGCTGCTAAGTGTTATTTAATAGTGTTCTATTGAGGATGTACTATGAAAGTAAATCTTAATATGATTAGGTAGATAATGTAATTACAAAATTTTTTAATAATACCCAGTAATTAGAAGCAAATAGCTTTATTTCAAAATGATTACATAATTACATAATAAAATCACCGGATTTTGTTCGGGATTTAAAAAGTAACAAAGCGTTTTCTACAAATCCATGTTTCTCACCTCCAGCGTGCAACATAATTAAACGCTGGCCCTTGGAGATTGTCGAAAATAACCCATTTCTTGACTTGTCTGTCCAACTTTTCGATTTTGTATGACCGCTATGAATATAGGATTCATCCATATAAATAGTTGGACGATTTTGCCGTCGATATACATCTATTTTTCGTAAAAAATTTGTACGAATGTTTCTGATATCTGGTTTTTCTTGTAATATCTTGCGATTGTTTTGTGTAGCATAGAATCTAAAACCAAGCTTCTTTATAATTTTTCTTAAGGATTCTCGGCCGCCCGGAAAATTTATATCTTCTTTAAGTTTTTGTAGTAAATTTTTAATAGTAATCCGCTGATTATTTGTCTTGTGGAAATTATAAATAATATGTTTTATTTGGTATAGGTCAATGTCGTCTATTGAATCCATTACTAAACATTTCCTCGATCTTTTCTTTTTTGGCGATTTGAAAACTGGTAGTTGTTCTGTGTTCTCTTTCTCATTTCGTTCTGGTTCTGCTTGATATTCGTTCCCCTCTTTTAAAATACTATAGACAGAAGCTCTTGAAACACCAGTTGCTCTTGCTACGTATTCCTTTAATTCGCTTTTTGTACAATTTCTTATGTCTGTTTCGTTATCTGAAATTGTCTTTAAAAACTTAAAAACATTAAACACGACTTCACGGGTTTGTGAATGCAGTCCTTTTCCACCTCCTAAGTTGGACATTATTAATTATAATAAATAAAACAAATAATAACCAATTATAATGCAAGACCTCAATTACTCACTTTGACTAACCGTAACTTAACAACTTAACCACGCAACGATCATAAGCACACTGAGGACACAAACAGCTTACCGATGACTCGGAGTGTACCACCCGGCACGCCTACGATGCGCAGTAGATTTTTGTCCAAGGATATGATGGTCGTGCTGTATGTTGTTATTTTTAGAATCTGCAATTCTAATATTTGTACATTGCACTGGATTAAAACAGTGCATTTAGAATCTATATACCGACCGTTTTCGATGCTTTAACTTTTATAGCGTTGTTATAGGAACAATTTAGAAAAACTTATTTTCAATTAAAGCGCTTTTTCTTATCAAAATATTCTAGGTGAAGACTCTATATAATTTTAAATAGAATTTTATTAGTTACTCTATTTAAATGTCTTCTTTTATTATCTTTTGGATCTTCATTTTATTGCTCTTTTCTAATTACCAACAAATGAATATAGTTTAAGAATTTTAATTTAATATTAAATATTCCTTGTTCTTCTCTAACTTTGCTGTAAATGTTTCAAATTTAGTAATTACTGTACTAACTTTCGTGGTATATAGTCAGGTAATAGGAAATTAGGTTTTAAGTGCTTTAACGGTTACTTTATTACCCAAATGTCCTATCTATATGTACTTTGTTAATCCCTACCATCACTTTTATTGTTAACTGATTTTATCTTAATATCCTTACTGAATCTTTAAATTTACTTCAATCATTAGTCATTAGCGTCATTACCTACCTGGTGGTGAGAGTAAACCCTACGAAAAATAGTTCAGGTAGACTGATAAATTCTCCCTCCCTTAAGCCGTAACAGAAGGAACTAAAGTTTTCTATATATGAGCAGAATGAAGGTGGAATATTATAGTAGTATTTATTAATATCAGTTGAAGTGAAGTTTTCGTAAATAGTATACTAAGTTATTGACGTTCATCGTCGTTGAAAAAAACGTCTTTCCAAAATTCTGTTGGTTTTCGAAGGTAAGACTGCAAATTTTAATTTGTATTTCTATTTTTGTTTTACTTATAAATGATTTTCTTCGGTTCGTAAAAAGAATTAAATGCAAATTCTAATGTTTCTACGTCTTATAACAATGATGCTGATTTTAATCGATTTCTTTTAGTTAAAGTGGGGTCAATCTTTAGTAAGATTTTTTTGGAAATATCTTTGCAATATTTGTCAATAATTTTTGAGGTTTTTTTATAGGAATTTTTTAAATATTATTTATCATTCTTTGATATTCCCCTAGACTTTTTTTTATCAGAACCTTTCAAAAGTAATCAGTAGTACGAAGGGTGTTGAAATTTCGTAAAGGTTTTATTTATAAAAAGTTCTTATAATACTATTAGAAAAACACTTTCTTTTTGAATATGGTCTCCCTAG